>CAUYQV010051806.1:0-19352 GCA_963574575.1 Galagoides demidoff | reverse complement strand
AATGGAGACGCATACTCGGCCTCTGTGGTCAGTTTCTCAGATGCTCACCGTTGTTAGTCTCCAGGCCTCCCTGGGAGGTGGTTCTGTTACCACCTCTGAGCTTAGAGGGATTGCATCATTTTTCTGGCATCCTGCAGCTTATGAAGGGTAGAGTTGCAGGGCAAGTGCGGGTCTTCCCGCCCTCAAAGCCCTGCCCTTAACCTTATTCTGTGTTTAGTGTCTACCACTGGATACCACATTAGGGGGAATGCTTGGGGGTCTTTGGCAGTGAGTAGCACCTATCTGGCAAATATGGTATTCATGTTTCACGGTCTTTGCTTTATATTCATTACTTCAAAGATGATTTGGTCCACTTTGGCCAGACCTTTGTTACAGCTGCAGAAGTGTCCTGCTGCCTGGATCCTTTGTGCAGGTGCTGGGTTTTCTTCTGAAAGATCTAAAGTGCTTTTTTTCTTCCATATCAACTGTTGAGAGATTTTTTAAAAAGTTGGATATCCTGCTTCCCCTCTTTTTTCTCAACAGCATGTTGCTGTGCTTGAACTTAGATTTTTCTCTCCTTTCTTGTGTCACCTAACCTTAAAAAGGAGGGAGATGTCCTCAGATGCTTCCTAGTCATTTAAAACTGTTTCACACTGGCAGATGATCTCATTTCTGTTCAACCTCTACAGTTTAACCAATGATTACCTTAATAGCCCAGCGATGTTAGCCACTGGGTATTATTCCTTAGTATAATAACATTGATTCCATAGCTGGCAAATGATTAAGTTGTCCTTTTGGTATGGAAAATATGGGTATGGAGTATATACCCATATGGTATATACCATAAAATATGGGTATATATATATATGTGTGCGTGTGTATACATATATGTAACTTGCCTTATTCAGGAGATTCCACAAATATGTCGTTGAATTTTTTTTTAAATTCTTTATTTTCTTGGGATCATAATGGTCTTCTTCCCTTCCTCTCTCCCTTTACCCCTCTCTCCCTCTCTCTTTTTCTGTTCCCCTCTCTTTTTCTCTCCTCTCCGCACCCCCTCCTTATCCTCTCTAATCTACACATAGGTTATATTATAAGATTTATAATCTCATGGCAGGTGACATTGTATTTGGCATAGCTTCATAAATATTTCTTGAAGGTTTAAACACGTAGGATCTCAGGTTATTATAAATGGTATAGAAGACAGAAGAAAAATCATAATCATCTGCTTATAGATTAAATGGCATATTATAGAGAAAATACATTACCCCCCCCATAAGATTATCTCGAAGTATTTCTGTGTGTGACAGGGATGTTACCAAAAATAGATATGTTATTGTTCACGAACGTGAAACATCATACAGTTTCTTACAAAAGCATTTGTCATATTTAGATGAATGACACAGAATGGAAGATGAGTAAAGTCGATGGAAGACTGGGGAGGAATGTGTGGTTAACCATCACACCCCCCACCTGTTTGATAATGTAAAATGTAACATTCACAGATGGGCTTTTAATCTCTTCAGAAACTTAGCACAGACAGTAGGTAAAACCTCTAGAGACCCTTGGTCCAGCCTCCTGGGTTTGGCTTGGAAAGTTAGAATTCATCTTCCTCAGAGTTTTCAAACTCTCTTGGTTTAAGTACATTAATGTCTTAGATTTTTTTTTTTTTTTCATTTCACTGTGGGCCAAAACAAGGTGTTTTTTTTGGCAGTTAGCATTAGGCAACTTAAATATTTATGTTCTATCCGTGTAGTATTTATTTGAAGGGAAAATAATATACATTGAAGTATTCTATGTTTATTATATTCTGAACACCCATATTTGTTAATAGTTACTAATGGGATACTACGTAGCTTCTCAGACCTCGGAAGAAAGTTGCACACTACCGCGCTGCGCTGCACTGCCATTGCTTACCCCATAGTGATTTGTTGTACGGTGTTTACTTGTTAATCACCGTGGCTGCCGAACATCCAGCTTCACAGAGTTACATCATTCAAAGGAATGTAGTGTGATCTAATGGTGAAACTGCACACTAATTTGAGCTAGTGTATCATTTCATAGCTGACAGGTGTTGAGTTTCTTTTTTTTTTTTTTCAATTTAAACTATCTTGCAGTGTGTCTGTGAATTTGTGTCTGTTTGTGCATAATTTGGGAACCATAGTTTAATAATCTTAAATGAGACAGATCAGAAAGTATTCGCCTCCTAGTGCTTTGCTTTGTAAAAACATAGGCCTTGAAACTGACAATTACCTGTGACACAGCAGGTGCCTAGCCAGTGTAAATTACCTTTCCCTGGCCATATTGTCTGCTTTTATAGCCATATGTTTCCCTGGTGGTCTGATTTATATTCCTAGTCTAGTAGTCTTCACTAAGCATGGCCTCGTGTATCTTATTGCCAGTTGTTTGATTTGATGTGTAAGTAGGTGGCATAGTTATTACTGAGTCTCTGCTATAAAGCAGATGGCTTCATAAACACCTTGTTTGCATAACATGCACAAAGCAAGAAATTCATTTATTAACAACATTAGCCTGAGTGGGTAAAGAACCTTGTGGACTCTATTTCTTGGGAGTTTAATTATACACCACCATCACAAATGGGTGGGTGGTGTGAGGTCTGAGTCTGGTCAGTTTACAGAGATCACACAGTCCCTCCTGTAATGCTACGACTTCTGTTCAATGCACATATCTTCTTCATGTCCTTGTGAGAATAGCTATTTCAGAAGGTTGTTATAGAAACATTTAGAAAAATACAATATCAATCATACCACTTATTTTCGCATGGGTTAGAGGCAACGATCGCTGTGTCACAAGACTGCACTTACCAGTATGCTCTCACTGTTTATAGACTTATCTTGAGACAGCAGATCTGGTGGATTGAATGTGGGTCTGATGTGGGATTGCCTTCTCGAAAAATCTAGACTTTATACAAGGTGTAACAGTTTACTTTTTAAATGGAAGAGAAAATTTTTCATTTCTACCTGTTAATAGGTGAAGACCTAAAAACAACTTGTAGATACAACACCGACAACTTTCAGCCATTAGCACAGACATTTTCCAAAATAATGTAGAGAAAATATCAAATTTGCATGCAAGGGTGGGGATGGATGGAGACCTGTGGCTACAAACTGTCCTACGGCTAGACTTTGTAGCTCCATGGTTCCATGTTCTCACTTCACATACTCTTATTAACATTCAGTGGGTTGCCTAAGTGTTGCAGCTTGTGTTCTGTGTAGCAAATGGATATCTCAACATATATAACTCAAATTATTGAAAATATCAAGTGTCGAACTTTACTTTGCAACTTGTCTAGCGCAGGATTGAATTTCGTGAAAAGTGAAGGAAGAAGGGATAATTTTGGTGAATTAAAAACTCCTGCTGATAAGAGTAAATATGCTAGAAGTACATGAACATATAGAAGGGAAAGAAATTTAATGAAGACAGAACAGTTGAAAGACCTAAGGAGGTATTTGATGAGGTCAGGTTTCAGGAAACTAAATATCGACCCAGGCAAGATACAGATCAAAGTAAGCCCAGTGCTTATTGCTTACCTGTTCTTTGAAAAGTCAAAACAGCCACATAAGACTTTTGATCTGCTTTCAGAATCTAACTGCCTTGTTTATTATTAGTTTGGCTGTGCAGACAAGTTACTTCACCTCTCTAACCAAATGTACCTCACATAGGTGCGAATGAATGGGACCAGTATCTATTTCATAGGGTGATGCTGAGGATTGGATGAGTAAACACCACAGAGGACCCTGTGCAGCCACAGTGCACCATACACCTGCTGTAGAAGGTTCCAGTGAGTGCACTGACCCTTCTGTCCTGCAGAGCTCAAGGTGGCTCTTTTTTCTTAAATATTCTCTGAACATTAAATTGTGCCATCACCTGTGTCTTCATAGCCAGTAGCAACACTTCTTATTATAGGACTTATAAAATTGTATCATAATGATTCTCCCTCTAGTACCTAATAAAAACAGTGGGCTACAGGTCTGAAAGTTATTCAGGGGAATGTGAGATTCCCACAAAGTTTCTTTTAATAGAGATTGTGCGTTCTTGACTGATAATGAAATGCCAGTCTTTTTAAAGGTGAGATGACAAGCACCCTGACTCACATACCTCCAGCCCCCACTGATCCTAGCACACAGGCTTGGGTCATGATTGAGTTTCTTGTGGTAAGAGGTTCTGTGCTTGGGAGAGTAAATTTGTGAATAAACAGCATGAAGTCTTTATATAACTTCTTTTCAAAGTTCACTACTGGTGAACAATAAAAGCAGTACACTAACTAGTATGTTCATGCATTTTAGACATGAAGATGGCAATAATGGCTGTTGTGCAGGTGATTTGATGAAGTAGGGCAGTGATGATCCCGATGATACTGGAAGGTAGAGAGCTCTTGGGTGGGGATGTTAGTGTATATAGCAACCTATCAGGAGAGAAAAAGGTTGGATATGGTAAGAACATGCTGTGGTTGATCTTTTAAAAATCGGTTTCGTGTAACCTTGCTCAGAGCACATGGGCTTTGCAGAAGTAGACTGCATGTTTACCTTATAATTTCTATTCTAAAGCTGGAAATGGGTACTCTTGGGAAAAGTATTTTCCTATGTTATGTAAAACCAAACTTTAAATTGGAGCAACTATTTAAAATTTAGTCTGACAAAGTATTAATAGAAAATAATTTTAAATGATTTTCTGGAACCTTGCTCAAAAGTAAGTCACAAAATAAAATTACAGTGCTAAACATGAAAACGCTCAGTGGCAGAATAACTGGTTATATATAAAACTTACGAGTATTTTTTTTGTAGGTTAACACTTTAGTTTTAGTAACTGGACCAAGTTTTTTTTTTTACCGTATGTATATTTTTCATGTTTGCTCACCTAATTTTAGTGGACTATTTTAGCTGTTTCCATCCAAAATCATCCAAGAAGATCCTATGTATTAGCCATGAACTTGAGGCCAGATGGTATTTAGTATCGTGTTAAACCCCTAACTGATGGGCAATGGGAAAGGAATGGACAAAGCTAATATTGAAATACTATTGCTAACATTTAAAATGAGTATAGGAATGGGGGGAAATCTAGGAAAGAAAAGATTATCTTTCTCTGGAATCAGATTCCAGAGCATGGCAAGTATGATGTGAATAAACCTAGTACTTGTTTTACAAAATTCTGGGGAAAAATATTTACTCAAAAAGAATTTCATAGAATCCCTATAAGTTTTTTTCTGAATCCCTATAAGTTTTAATGAACACATTGACTTAGCACCTTAATTATAATCTTTATCTGTAGAGTAGCCTAAAGATTTTGTAATAATTTTTTTGTATGGCTTTTTTACATAAGGAAAGTAATAATCCTAAATGTAGCCTAAATTCAGGTAGCAAAGATGAGGCATTGGTTGAACAAATTTCAAAAGGGAAAATCCAAAGAATCAGAGAAAGGAAGTTTCCAGGACAGTGCAGAGGCGGGTAACGATGCCGGTATCTGTGCAGCCTTGAGCACATCTGCTGCTCCTCGGATTATGAACCACATGGGAGAAGGGGCATCTCTATCTTCTCTTTCTATCATTGGCATCTAGCCTTATACTCAGTCTGTGCTTAAAGTGATACCTCGCATATAATAGACACTCAATCAGTGTATAGTGAATGAGATGAATTAAGGAAACTTTAAACCTAGCTTTCTCATATACTATCTCTCCTAAATACAACAATCCTGTTAGGAAGATATAATTTTTCTAATTATATTTTCTTTGTTCCTTCATAGCCGTTAGCAACACTTCTCATTATAGGGCATAACAGAGGACATTTCAGGACAAACTGTCACTCATGTGGGTTAAATGATTGCATGGCATTATGACATATTAATCTTTTGAATTAGGGATATATTTTATTGTCAAGAGCAGTATGCAGTATTTAGTGATAGCTTTCTGCTTCCTAAAATTATAGACAGGCATAACTTTACTAGCCTAAACACTATCCTATGAGGAAGAAAGAATCATCTACATTTTATAGTCTGGAGCTTGGAAGGTTACCTTTTAAGTTTACTGAGCTAGTGCGTGGGTGATTTAAATCCTGTCTGACCTGTGAACCCGTTCTTAATGACTACACTAAATTACCTTCTTAGAGACACACAATTCTTGATGCCAGAGCCAGGGTTTGTACTCAGGTCCTTGGTTTCTATTTCCCTGTGTATCCTCTGGGTGCATCTGCATCATTTGTCCTGTGCTGGGCTATGTTCAGGGCCTCTAACAATGAACAAAAAATTCAATTCTGTTTCTATACAACTTGGTACATTTTATAAGGTAGATGAGTACAAGCAGTCTCCAGGTTACGAATGAGATAGGTTCTGTAAGTTGGTTCTTAGTTTAATTTATACAGAAGTTGGAATGGGTACATTTACCTGTTACCTGTAAGTCTCTGTTCGTAAGTGCTAGTCTGTGTCAGCTGGATATTTGTAACTTGGGGACTTACAGTCGCCCCCATTCATAAGTGCAAGTGGTAAGTTGAATGTTTGTAACTTGGCGACTGACTGTAAGATGATATAACATCTGAGAAGAGAGAATGACCAGGACTTCCTGGAGTTGCCAAGCAAGGCTTAACACAGACATGGAACAGTGTTATGGAGGAGACATGTTCCAGGGAGAAGAAAAAGAAGGAAGAATGACTATGTAACTGATTGTCTTCACCAGGACTTTTTAAATGAAAGGGACACAGGCTTGGTACCTGTAGCTCAAGCAGCTAGGGTGCCAGCCACATCACCTGAGGTGGCGGATTCAAGCCCAGCCTGGGCCTGCCAAACAGCAATGACAACTATAGCCAAAAAATAGTTGGGCCTGGCTAGTGGTGGGCACCGATAGTCCCAGTTACTTGGGAGGCTGAGACAGGAGAATTGCTTAAGCCCAAAGAGTTAGAGGTTGCTGTGAGCTGTGACACCATGGAACTCTACCAAGGGCAACATAGTGAGAGTCTGTTTCAAAATAAATAAATAAATAAATAAATAAATAAATAAATAAATAGAAAGGGAGATGGCAACAATTGCAGTAAGACTGCAGGCCTTAAACAAGAACCACAGTGATTTTCCTATGGTAAAACCATTTTAGGCAGAGGATGCAAATGGATATTTAAAAATCCCTTAGCATTTCAAACAGTGTTAGGTAAACCAAAATTAAAAACAAAAACACCACATCTGCCTTATAGAACCAGGGTGGCAGTGGCTAACTGTGGAAGAAATAACCTATAACTACTCAGGGAGAAGAGAGTTCTAGAATGAGCGAGCACAATCTGTTCAGGAATGCGAACTTAGGGAGCTCACTTAGCTTCTCTAAGCCTCAGACTATAAAATGCACAGGATTCTTTCAATTTATATAAAATTTGGGGCTGATACTAAGTTCAGAGGAATGTGGGGGCAGAGAGAACGTCAATCATTGAATTTAGAAATGTGGGCAGAAAATGGAAAGCAATGCGGCACAGAAGAACAATGACTGATACATAGGAGAATAATTTTGTTCCAAAGTTAGTCAAATGCAGAGAAGCTGCCTATGGAAGGGCACTAAGAAAGCAAGCCGTGTTCTCCTTTGTAACTGGGGGAAGGAAGAGGGGAGGGCAGGTTGCTTACTCTAGAGTTAAATAGTCTGCTGATCTGAACAGCACTTTAAACATTTTTTTTTCCATTGATTTTTTTAGAGAAAAGTTATATATGCCTCTTTTTTTCTTGAAGTTGAACTCACTTGGGGGAAATGTTATGCTTCATTTTTAGTTGCACTACAGATTACCTCTTTCAATAAAGTGAACGTCACAGTACATGGCTAATGTTCTCTGATATATTTCATTATGCCGGTAGGCGTAATAATGTTGCAAGATTACAGACCAGCCATCAATCTTATTGTGTTACTTTATATCCAGGAATTAACACAGCATTCTTAAGTCTGAGGCTAGGAATATTTTACAAACTAACCTCCAGAAATTATGAGGCAGAACCAGAATAGCAGACTGATTGGAGTCTAGACAGTCTGGTATTTTATTATTTCACATTTACTTAATTGTCACAAAAAAGTGACAAAGAAAAAAATAAACTGAAAAAAATTAAAGGTATACCAGAAAACTTAAAATGTACTTAGTCCTGGTAAGGAGATGAAACCAAGTGAGGGTCATAGGGTGTCAGGGAGGACCAAGTATCTGAGCAGCAGGGGGTGGTGTGGATTGGGGTGCTGTAGTGGCATTCCTTTACCCTGGTTTTACATGAACAGCACCCAAGGATCTGGGACTCAAAACTATGACTTAAGTTTTACAAAAGATGTTTAAAAATTTTCTGAGTGTGAAAGGCAACATGAGAGATGTAGCTTGAATATTCAAGTGTGGGTATTTGGGGGGCATTTATCATGGAGCCAGAAAGACAAAATACTGGAATTTAGATTTCCTAGAAAATCCATGAAGAGCCAAAATGAATGGTTGTTGATTTTATGTATCGGGCACATTTCTTTTCCAGGGAATAATTCTTGTGATACTTGATATAGTTGTGATTCAGCAATTTGAAATGAGAGCAAACTTATTTAAAAGAGGCCAGGCATGGTGTCTCATGCCTGTAATCCTAGCACTCAGGGAGGCCAAGGCAGGAGGATCACTTGAACTCAGGACTTCAAGACCAGCCTGAGCAAGAGCAAGACCCCATCTCTGCTAAAAATAGGAAAAAATTTGCTGGTGTTGTGCCAGATGCTTGTAGTCCCAGTAACTTGGGAGGCTGGGGCAGGAAGATTGTCTTAAATTTAGGAATTTGAAATTGCTGTGAGCTGGGCTGACGCCACAGCACTTTGGCCTGCGCAACCCCAAAGAACTTATTTCAAAGAATATTCTTGAAGGATAATGCTGTTTTCTAATAACATGCACTGGTAGATCACTGTTGCTAAAATAAAATGCTGCATTCAGTCCATGAGTAAAGCCATTCAGATCAAAGCTGACACCCTGGAGTTTACTGAAGTAACAGACTGCCATGCCCTGTGATTTCTGCTGATCCTGGGCCCAGACAGCTCTTCTGTGGGTGAAGGGTGGATCCTGAGGCTTGGGTTGGCCCAGAGCCTTCTGGTTGAGGGCAAATCATGAAGGAAGAGGAGTTTTCTGTGACTAGTGAAAAGATATTAACACACATTCCATTTATTTCTAGCTTAACTTAATAACTTACATTTAAGGAGTACAAATTGTACTTTCCTTGTCTTTGAATAGAAAAAAATATAATTGATAGAACATTTGTTAATGTAATGCTTTTGAGTATGTATTTGTTATATTAAAAAAAAAACCCTTTTCTAGTGGTTTTCCATTAGTACGGGTTTTGATTTCATCTTTGTTTTTTAAATGTTAGTTTATAATACTGAACAGTGTGCAGTGCTGGGGAGAATATAAAAGCGTGGTCCCCAGGAGGGCGTGTCTAGGGGAGTGAAGGGCGGGGAGCAGACAGGGAAGCAGAAGTTTCCAGCATTGGGGGGAACTGAAGGAAGAAAGTGCAAATTTGTATAAACCTAGGTGAATACGATTCCTAAGAAGAGAAAAGCTGTTTTGAAAACCACTGTACAGGGCTAAGGCGCCAGCCACGTACACCTAAGGTGGCGGGTTCGAATCCCCAGCCCGGGCCCGCCAAACAACAATGATAGCTGCAACCAAAAAATGGCCAGGCGTTGTGGCAGGTGCCTGAGAGGCGGAGGCAGGAGACTCACTTGAGCCCAGGAGTTGGAGGTTGCTATGAACTGTGATGCCATGGCACTCTACCCAGGGGGATAGCTTGAGGCTCCGTCTCAAAAAAAAAAAAAAGAAAACCACTGTACAGAAACCATCTTAGCTCAGTTGTCCTCTTTAGATTTCTTAAACTTTGAGAGTAAAGGACAATTAGGGAGGTTCTCAACTTGGCTTATCCCAACAGTTTAAATAAACTCTAATATGTTTTCCTGGGGAATGGTGCCTTCTGAGTGCTCCTTTGGGTGGGCAAGGTCTGTTTCAGTGGCCGGTGCCTGCTGTCCTGTCTGGGGCTGCTGGAGAGCCCCTCCGCTGCCTCCCAGGGAGGGCACATAGCCTGGGGGGAAGAGCACTGGCGGGCAGGTTGGATTTGACCCTGCTGCTGCTTATTAGCTAACAAGACTTTGGGTTATTTATTGGTTTCAATTTCATCATGGATAGAAAGGAACAATGGTGTCATCTTCATAGGGTTGTTATGTGTGTTACCTAAGATTCTATGCTTAGTGCCATCCCCGGGAACGCAGAAGTCTGCCATCGCTGTTGTTTGTTGTAGGCGGAGTCATTGTTGTGAGGCATTACCTTGACCTTGTGGAGAAATTAACTCTGAGTTCCAGTTAAATGTCTGGATTTTGTCCAAAGGTCCAGGCCTTTGCCAGTGCGAGTCCCTTTGCTTCTCACTGTACCGTTTCTGTTCAGCCTTGGACACCCAGTTTAGCCCTTTCCTTGGAGGAGTGAATCTCAGACTATCCCCTTCATTGGACGAGTCCGACCTTTGTCCTCTCACTAAACCTAGTGTTGTCACCCTGGGATTGAAATGTCCTGTTCATTTGTTTGTTTCCTTCACAAGACTGTCATCTGCTTGGCGGCAGGACCCGTGGCTCCCAGCTCCCTAATTTTGGGCAGTCTAACACATAAAAGGTGGAATATCGTAGTTGATAAAGGCATGGATTTTGGAACCAGCAGCCTGGGTTAGAACTTTGCCTCACCAGTTTCTGGCTGTGGGACGTAGGGCTGGCTATTTTATCCCTGTGCCCAGTAGCTTCATCTGCATGTGGGAAGTGTTAACAGTTCCTACCTGACACAATCAAGGGCGGACGAAGTGAGGTAGAAGAGATGTCGGCTGTACTTGGCCCTCCATTTTTTGCTTTCCTGTTGAAACTTCTGCTGCCTGACTCCTGCCCTGGCTGGACAGTGGACTGAGAGGGGACGAGTGGTGTCCAGGCAGTAGTGTGCCGAGGGGCAGATGATGGGGGAGGATTCCCAGCTGTGCCTGAGTGAGTGAGGTGTGGGGAGTTTGGGGGCTGCCTGCACAGGTGAGGCTTTGGAGGTGAGGGAGGTGAGGTTACTTGCAGTCAGACCACCTCGTTTCACTTTGCATATACCTTTTTTCCTTTGAGACCAAACTCGAACACGCTAATTATGTTCTCATTCTATGGATTGACGGATTTGTAAGGCTTATCTTTAAATGCAGCGCAGATTTCTGTGTCACCCCAGCTTCTCCTTTATCTTGTATGTTGTGCTCTAATGAGGAACTGCCCCAGCTCCCTCCTGGGATGGCACAAACAAGGTGATTCTCGTATCCTGCTTCAAAAGGAACTGTTTTCTTGGCTGGTGTGTTATCCTGGAGATCTGCCCTAGAAGGGCAGCCCACTTCTAAGCTAGATATAGGCATGTGGGATCCCGTGTTTTACCCTCCATGTTTGCAGTAGTATCTGCTACCACACCACTGCTACGCTGATGCCAGCCACCACTTCTGTTCTGCCGGTGTGTTTACTGCTAACATTATTGCCAACCTGCCACTGTCCACACCACTGTCAAAGTCCTGACTTGTAGCTACTGCGTTCTGTTGCCTCTTTATGGCCTATGCAGAAAGAAAGGCCTATTTTCTGTACTAGTGGGGAACTTTGGAAACCTGCTTTGGGATGTAGACGGGGCCATCTTTTGCTTGCTTTGGGCTTGCAGCCTTCCCGACAGCAGTATAGTTGAGTGCTACTTTCTCTCCTGAAAGGCAGTGGCATGCAATGTGTTCATTGACAGGTTAATGAACTTAGTCTAGATCTTTGAGGCTAATTTTGACCTCTGCATTTCCCAGGTATTCAGTTTTTTAGTACAAAGACTAAAAATAGGAAAGGAGGAGTAAAGATGCTGTTTATTTTCTTTTTCTATGTCTGGGGGCTCAGGCAGGGCTTGATAGAAAATCTTTGAAACTGACGGTCTAATTTTAGGCGTCCTCAAACTATGGCCTGCGGGCCACATGTGGCCTGCCTAGGATATTTATCCGGCCCGCCGGGTGTTTTTGCTCCCGCTGCCTGTCTTGCTTACCAGCCGACTCATCCTGGGGCCTGCAGTCTGGCCCTCCAGCGCTCTGAGGGACAGTGAACTGGCGCCCTGTTTAAAAAGTTTGAGGACTGAAGTCTATGTGTCTGCCATGGAAAGGGGTCTAGTGCTCCTCTTATGAGGACAGGAACTGCTAAAAGCAGCAGATGGTGTGCGTGTGTGTGTGTGTGTGTGTGTTACGGTCACCGCTGCCCTGGCACCCCTGAAGGCATTAGCAACCCACCACTGAACAGTCATCAGCGTCAGGGACCCCAGTCTAAAGATAGTGCTTGTGAATGTAACTGCCCAATTATTTAGAATCTATATTGATTTTATTATAAACATCTTACTAACTTCTCAGAAAGGTTTTTGAGATAACTAAATAAAAAAGACACATTGCTACATTAACATTTAAGGAAGAGGATATCATGACAGTTTTGTGGAAAATGTCACTGAGTCCCCGGCTTCTGAGGATTGGTTGCATTTAATTTTCTGTAGCGATAAACTATGTCAACATTCATCCATCAATTTACTTAAAAAATGTGTCTGTTATAAAAGCTTTCCAGATACAAAGATGAACTAGAAGTGCTCTCTACTCTCAGTAATGCTTACGATTTCCTAGGGCAGTAGCTGGGTAAACACACATCGTATCAAGCCCATTATTACCATAGCAGGTGGGAAGCCAGGTGCTTCTGAGGGAAGGGGACGTGGGCATTTTTACAACTTAGTCCTACATTTATGAGCTTAATCATTTCAGTAAAGTTACTTATTCATAAAAGTACATTATCATTGCATGAAGTAAAAAAAAAAAACTATGTAACTTTAAATGTTAAATTACCATATTTTTATTAATTGTATTAGTTAATTTTCAAAAGTCACCCGTTAAACATGAACTGTGGCCTGGTCAATAATCAAAACAGAAATATTGGCTTCCAGTTTACTGAGAACAGGGGAGTTTTGGTTTAGTGATCTGAGAAAATGATGAGCGCTAACTACTAGCCCTTCCCCATTTTTGTCTTCCTCCCTGGGTGTCCTGTAGGGTCTTCATTCATTTGTGATGTTAGGATCAGGATGAAAGTAATTTGAAGATATTGTGCTGTCCCGAGCTGATGCTGAGTGCAGCGTTCTTCTTCTGTAGTAACCCAGGAGACAGCTGAGGATATGATTGTTTCATAGAATGATCATGGGACTCTCTGACTCACAAGGGAAAAGGACAGATGAGGTCCTGGTACAAATAAAAATCCTCCTCCTCCTCCTCCTCCTTCCCTTCTTCTTTCCTCTTTCCTTTCTTCTTCTTTCTGCCTCTTCCTCCTCCTGCTTCTCCTCATTTCTTCTTCAATTCTAGGAGAGGTGGAATTTAGCTCACCTAATTTTTAAAGAAAGATGTAGAGGGAGAAAGAAGGTACGGTGGAAGGAACAGAAATAGAAAACCCAGGTAATATGCGACACTTGATTGGTATTTCCCTTGTCTCCTCTCTCACCAGTTCTACAGGGGATGATTGAAACCCTTGGAGAGGGATAAGGGAGGTGGAACAACAAGGGCACCATAGAGTAAGAAGCAAAGCCCTTCTGTATGTTAATGTTTGTAAATGGGCTTCGTGGTGGGCTCTTCTGTGCCTTTCAAACTGCCAGTCAGCTTATTAATGGCTCCTCATAATTTGAATTGTGCCAAACCCTCAAATTCTGGGCTTCCTCTTCAAATGGGATAATGAATGTCCCATCAGGAAATGAGTCCCTGAGAATGTCTTTCTTCATGTGATAGCTTGGCTGTCAGTGGTCCTTGGATCATTGAAGTGACGTCAGTAAGTCTGCCTGGTTGTGAAGACAGGTTAGGAATTGCTGACCCTTGCACGGGATGTAACTTCTCACTGGGGATTGAAATAACTCGTCTCACAATAAGCTATGGAGGTTTTTCCTTTTATGTGGCCTCAGCAATACAACTAGTCTATTATTGCTAACAATCTTAGAGAATTAGGTGTTTTTTCTTTCCAATAAAAAAGCAAAGTGATCCTGTTTGCATTAATATCCTTGAGTAAGGCAAGATGGTTTTTAAACCAGTAGCCAGGTGATGTGTTTTATGAAATTTCATGATGCCTGCCACATAATAAGTGCTTCATTGATATTTGTTAAGTGAGGCCAGGTGTGGTGGCTCATGCCGGTAATCCTAGCACTCTAGGAGCCTGGAGTGAGTGGATTGCCTCAGCTCAGGAGTTCAAAACCAGCCTGAGCAAGAGTGAGAACCTGTCTCTAAAAAAAATAGCTGGGTGTTGTGGAAGGAGCCTGTAGTTCTAGCTACTTGGGAGCCTGAGGCAAGAGCATTGCTTGAGCCCAAGAGTTTGAGGTTGCTGTGAGCTACGATGCCATGGCACTCAACCCCAAGGGTGACAAAAGTGAGACTCAGTCTTAAAAAAGAAAAAAAAAATTATTGAGTAAATGGCCATTTAAACTTTTGTGTATCTTTAATTGTCACCTCTTTATCTTATATAGATACATTTAATATTAAGAAACTTTAAAGTTATTTGTTTCTGATTCCTTAAATTTGAAATTCTAAAAGTAAAACTCATGTCAATACATTAGAAAATTTAGGAAATTTGTCAAAAATAGGTATGGGTATGAAATAATGAGATAGATTTGTGCCTCCAACCACGTCTGAAGGCAGTGTATTTTAAGCTGCTAGAGCTGCTACAAAGGACTATCAGACAGTTTCTAATCTCAAGGAGTGAAAAGATTAGAATGAAAAGAAAAAACTTAGGTTGTGTCACAGTATCAGTTATATCTCTAGCCACAAAATCATGCATTCCTCCGTCCTCTTCAGTATCTCAAGTTTCTTTCTTTCTGAACACAGCGAGATAAGACCTCACTTATTAGTCATTCCACAGAGAAAATTATAGAATATGCTGAGAGGTACATTAGAAACCAGTTAGGCCAATCTTGTTTATATTAGTTCTTTCTGTTATAGGCGATAGATTGCTTATGCAAAAGGTAGAGGTACTGATTCTTTTTTTTCATAAGTTTTAGGGCAATTTTTAAAAAATTTATTTACTGGCTCGGCACCTGTGGCTCAATTGGCCAAGGCGCCAGCCACATACACCTAAGGTGGCGGGTTCGAATCCCCAGCCCGGGCCCGCCAAACAACAATGATGGCTGCAACCAAAAAATGGCCGGGCGTTGTGGTAGGCGCCTGTGGTCCCAGCTACTTGGGAGGTGGAGGCAGGAGACTCGCTTGAGCCCAGGACTTGGAGGTTGCTATGAGCCATGATGCCATGGCACTCTACCCAGGGGGATAGCTTGAGGCTCTGTCTCAAAAAAAAAAAATTATTTACTTATTTTTTTATTTCAGATTACTTTTAGGGTACATAGGATTAGTCTACATTGTTTGCATCTGTTAGGTAAAGTTCACAGCATAGTTGAGCTCTTCACCCAGCAGGTGTGCCAAATACCCCCACATTACACCTGATAGGTGAAAGCTTACCAACCTCTGACCTCCTCCTTGAATTTAAATGTGTTTTTCTCTTGTGTGGACGTGTAGTTGTTCATCTGCTAGTTTCATATTAACAGTGAGTATGTTGGATACTTGCTTTTCCATTCATGTGATACTTTATTTAGGAGGATGTTCTCCAGATCCTTCCAGGTAAATACAAAAGATGTAAATCCTCCATCTTTCTTTATGGCTAAATAGTATTCCATGACATACACATACTGCAGTTTATTAAACCATTTATGGGATGATGGGCACTTGGGTTGTTTCCACATCTTGGTGTTCATTAATTGAGCTTTTATAAACATTTTAGTGCAAATGTCTTTATGGTAAAATGATTTTTTTTCTTCAGGGTAGATACCTAGTGATGGGATTATGGGATCAAATGAAAGGTCTACTTTTAGCTCTTTGAGGATTCTCCATACTTCCTTCCAAAAAAGGATATACTAGTTTGTAATCCCGCCAACAGTGTGTAAGTGTCGCCTTTTCTCCTCACCCACACCAGCATCTGTGGCTTTTGGACTTTGTGATGTGGGCTATTCTCACTGAGGGTAGGCAATATCTCAAGATGGTTTTGATTTGTATTTCTGAGAATTAGGGATGATGAGGATCTTTTTGTGGTTTTTTTTTTTTTTTGGCCATTCATCTACCTTGGAGAAGGTTCTGTTCTATCTCTTGCCTAGTGATAAATGGAGTTGTTTCCTCTTTCTTGGTGATTAGTTTGTATTCTCTGTAGATTCTGGTTATTAGCCCTTTGTTAGATTCATAACATGTGAATATCTTCTCCCATACTGAAGGTTGTCTGTTTTCTTCACTTGTTGTATCCTTAGCTGTACAGAAGCTTTTTATCTTGATTAGGTCTCATGTTTAATTTTGGTGTTGCTGAAATTGCCAATGGGGGTTGCCTTCATAAAATCTGTCCCCAGGAGGTACTGGTACTGGTTCTTTTAATGTAATTGGATTATGTAATCTAGGAGCAGCTTGGAACTCAGACTTTGGTTTCTAAATGCTACTTACTGTATGAAAATAAGACCTGCTAAGGGGAATAGCTGGTTCCAGAAGTAGACCAGGGAAAATAAGAAATGGGCTTTGGACAACTTGATGGAAGAAATCAAGAAAATAAAGACTAATGAAATCATGTCAAAAGGTCACAAAAACCAGCTTGAAGGGACCCCAAGGGGTCAAATTTGGGACAGTATGAACATAAAAAAAAATGATAGCAATTGATCATGACACAGAAAAAAGGGAGGGTAGAGGAAGGAAGATTCTTTTGTATATAGCTAATAAGTACAGAAGAAATGGTAAAATCACTATTTTATAATCTCACATGGAATAATTGAAGATGATTAAGGGATGCTAAACTCATTGTGAAAAATTATTGGGCACTAGGACAACCACATGGCACCAAACTGCCTTCTTGGGTTACTCCCTGATAGGAAAGGAGACATGTACCTTTCTAATAAAAATATAGGGCAGTAACTGTCTTCACTGAGTGATGGAGCTTAGCATGCATTATTAATAATAATGGAACAACCTAACACTTTGTGTTTTCTGATGTGATGAACTATGAAGTTCACAGCGTGAAGTACTTTTGTCAAATCTGTTTAATTTGCATCTAGACTTAGCTTTTAGTTCACAGGAAATACAAATGATGGAAGAAGAGGCAACAATGAGATAAACTCAGAATATGGGTCATTTTACAAGACAACCAGTGCACTCTTCAAAAAGTGAATGTCATTAAGAAAAAATGGCAGAAGCATTTTTAGATTAAAAGATGCTACAAAGATGAAGCAATGAAATGCAATGGGTAAAAATTGATGGGGTCCTAGATTAAGGAGAAAAGAGTACAAAAAGTAGGCAATCGAGGATATTTGAATATGGAATAAATATTAGATAATATGAAACTGTTACTTTTCTTAGCTGTAATAACAATATTGTTATGTAGGAAACTGTCCTATTCCTAGGGGATGGATGCTGAGTTACAGTATTTTAGGAGTGAAGGCCTGTGTGTGTGACTCCCTTTCAAATAGCTCACCACAATAAATTTTATAAATAAAGGGCATGCACACAAAAGCATATAGGGCACTGGGCTATGACTGTTGCATAGGTCAGTGTTCTTTGCATTATTCTTTAAACATTTTTTTTTTCTGAAATTAAAAAAAAAACTGGAAAAAGAAAAAGAAAATCAATATGGGAAAAACAAAGTAAAAGTTTTAGCATGGCAAAGAAGCCGGCCCAGCCCCCTTCCTCCATCCCTGAAGTGCTCCTGTGTGGGCACAGAGCACCTGTGAGCGTTGAGCCATGTGCACGCCCAGTTAGTTATTAGTCATGTTTTGGAAAACCGAGAAAACCTCCTGAGAAATTTAGTAGCAAACCTTGAGGCAGAGGCTTGTCTTACTCATTTGTAGCATTTCTGGGGTCTGTAACCTTGCAGGAAAACTGTTGACTAACGAAATACATGAGTAAAGGGGGTGACCAAGTTTGAGGGTTCTCTGAAAAAGTGAGAGCATACCAGAGACTTTCAAATTCAGCAAATATTTGTGGAATTTCGTGGCTGTGAAGGGGCGGGTAAGGTAAAGATTGGTTCCAGAAGTAAGGGGATGAAAGCCTCTTTTTAAATCACTTCTCTGCATGCAGTAAGAATATATTTCATACTGTTTTAACTTTCAGGGATAATGCTTTTGTGAATTAATAATCAAAGTGGTTTAGTGGACGCCTTCTGCCGTCTTCCTACACATGGGGACAATTGGAGTTTGGTGAGAAGCCTTCAGAGGGTGGCATGTGCAATTATGCTTTGTTCCGTGGTGTGCTTTGAGTTGGGCACTTAATTATGTAAAAGATATTGCAAGAGAGCAGTTGTGTAATCCCCAAGAGAATAATTATTGTCTGTCTTGGCAGAGTGCAAGCCTTTTAATCTGTAAATAAGCAATTCTATGCGGAAGAGCTACATGCAGAGTGATTCTGTGTCTTAAAGGTCTCTTATGAATTTTTTAATGTGAGAGCAGCCACTGCATATGCCCGGTTGGCTATTGTCTTTGTGTTTCAAAGGGTTTATGATCCTTCCCTTGTGGTTTTATCCGCTCGTGAAATATTTAAACCTCTAAGAATGATTCCTATAAAGGGTAAATGTGTCTATGTTAAGCTGATGAAAAATCTGAGGATTTCAAATGGAGAAGAGTGCTTTCTGCAAATTAAAAACAAACAACAAAACATTGAGAGTGCTTTTTTAAAAAAAAAAAAAGTAAAGATACAGTAATTAGCTGGTATGTTGCTTACTTTTGGAGTTTAGTAAGTTCTTTTTCTATTTTTTAAAACAACTGACTTATAAGAAGCCACATTTATGTCAAGTTTTGGCTTCCATGTATGTATAAAAACGTGTGCCATTGGTATATGTGTGTTTCCTTTAGGAAGATCTGAGTCTTTTGGATACTATAAGCAAATTCTGACTTCTTCAGAGTTGCCCCTAGGGTCTGCCTTCTGTCCTTTCCCCGCCCTCCTTCTGGTTTGTGTGGACGAGTTGACTGCTCCCCACCAGGGACCAGTGTCTGCACTTGAACACCTGATTTCTCTCCCCTTTGCCTACTCAAGGGTTTCATTCGGGGGACTGTCCTTGCCTCCTGCATGACCAAATTCCCCCCATCTACCAAGTTCATTAAAATAGAAACATGTTAAAAAAAAAAAAGAAACATGTTGTAACTTAACGTCTTCTACTATTTCTTTCTTTCTTTTTTTTTATTAATTGATAGCTGTATACATTAATGCAAACATGGGGTACATTGTGCTGTTTTCATATACAATTTGAAATACTTTCATCAAGCTGGTTAACATAAATTTCATGTCATTTGCTTAGTCATTGTATCAAA
>CAUYQV010051800.1:0-13543 GCA_963574575.1 Galagoides demidoff | reverse complement strand
TTTTTTTTTAATTTAAAAAAATAAAATAATTTTTTTTTTTTGTTTTAAATTTTTTTGTTATTAAAAAAAAACAAATTTTTATTTTAAAACCCCCCCCCCCCCCCCCCCCCCCGGTCAATGGTGTCCCACTTTACCAATGTTAAAATCTGGTCACCTTAGTATAATGGAGAAATCTCAAACTATCTGCTATCAGGAGTTCAAGTGCACCTTTTCTGAGTCACATGAAAGAGTATAATTCTAAAGTTAGAACCAACTAGCTTTGCTGTATAGAGTAAATTCTGTACTGACATACTTATGCTAATAATTTGTTGTTTATTTAAAATTCAAATTTAACTGGGCATCTTGAAAATTACATCAACCCTGAGTATAGAAGCATCAAAAAAACAAAAAACAGACAACTTATCAATTTACCAGCAGATGGCTCCCCAAATCTAGTTTAGAATCAAATACCATATTCAAACCTAGCGACATTATTGTTTCAGGGTTTTTGTTGTTTTGAGTGAGTGTTTGATTGGCATGGTCTGGTTGGATTAGTTGTTTTGGGAGGGAGTGGACATGTTTTATTTAGTAACATAAAATATTAAATATCCCTTTCCACCATTTTATATGATTCTTCATGATCCTTAAGATTAAAACAAAAAAGAAATCATAATTTAATTTTCTACACTTTTTCTTTTATATTTACTCAAGCAATTAAATGCTAAGGAAACATGCATAATTTCAAGGTAAGGGGACTCTGACATTTCCCAAAGGAGTTCCATACCTATTAGATTAAGTGTACTGAACTTTAGGTCAGGGGTCTTCTTATAAAAACTGTCTATTCACGGGTGGCGCCTGTGGCTTAGAGGAGTAGGGTGCCAGCCCCATATACTGGAGGTGGTGGGTTCAAACCTGGCCCTGGAGAAAACTGCCAAAAAAACCCCAAAAAACCCAAAAAACTGTTCACCTCTTCCATGCTGTCTGATTTGCTAAGATATTTCAGCACTGAGGCATGAACTTTGTTTTGACGCAAATTACATGTCCAGCGATCCCAATGAAATCACCGATTCATGAAATTTTTAAACCTGCCACAATTTTACCAACCCTCTGCCGTTGCCAGAATGCCTAAAAAGATAACCTGGCTTAGCTTCCGGTGAGAAGCTCAAGAACCACTACCAATAGATACTGAATAGTTAAGTTGTATTTCCAACATTATTTTTCCTTTTTTTTTGAGGCAGGGACTCGCTGTCACCTAGTCCAGAATGCAGTGGGATCATCATAGTGATACCGGACAGGTGGTGCCCCAGCCAGCTCAGCTCAGCTGCTCCACCTTGGTGGTGTTGGTGCCACAGTAGAGGAACCAGCAGGCTGGAGCATAGGCAAGTTGGGGGGGGGGGGAAGCCTCCCACTCGTACCGGAGGCTCCAATAACCACAAGGACTGGACAACTGCTGGGGAGACACCGGGCTTTGGTGTCTCCTTCCCTTTGCAGTTATGACTAAATACGGAACCCCCATTTCCCATGCCTAGGTCAGTTTCATATAAGTTTCCTAGGCCTCATTTCCCTAAATGGACTTTGTCCATTCATTAATGCATTCATTCACCTTGCCCCAGTGGAGGAGACTGTGTCCATTCATTTTCTGGCCTCATATAGAAGGAATCAATGCACCTGTATATACCCCTAGGCGGAGTATATAGACTCTCTCCCAACTTGGGGTTTTCTCTCCCTACCGGGAGCTTTAGTGTTTTTGTATTCTTTTCTGTAAATAAATTCTGTCTTATCACTGGTCTGTGGTCTGCAGATTTATTCTTCAAATCACCGAGGCCAAGAACCTGAAACTCCAGTGTCAATAGTTTATTGCAACCTCAAACTCTTGGGCACAAGCCATCCTAGGGCTTGCCACCATGCCCAGCTGTCAGCATTTCTGACAAAGTTCAATTTTGTATCTAGGATTTAAATTTTTTTTTTTTAGAGACAGAGTCTCAGTAGGATGCTATGGCATCACAGCCCATGGCAAACTCCAACTCCTGGACTTAGGCGATTCTCTTGCCTCAGCCTCCCAAATAGCTGGGACTACAGGTGCCCGCCACAATGCCCAGCTATTTTTTTGTTGTAGTTTGGCCGGGGCTGGGTTTGAACCGCCACCCTCTGTATAGGGGGCCATATCCTACTCACTGAGCCACTGGTGCTGCCCTGTATTTTGGATTTTTAAAACTGCTGTTGGCTCGGCACCTGTGGCTCAAGTAGCTAAGGCGCCAGCCACATACCCAGTTTCCCTGGTGATTTCCTCTTTGACCCCTTGGGTATTTATGAGTATGTGGTTTAATTTCCATATATCTTTCTTGCTGCTGTTTACTACTTTCATTCTGTTGTGAATGCAAGTCATACTTTGCATAACTTAAATCCTTTTAAGTTTACTGAAGGCCTAGCATGGTGGCTCACATCTGTAATCCCAGCACTCTGGGAGGCTGAGACAGGTGGGCAGTTTGTTTGAGCTCAAGAGTTGGAGACCAGCGTGAGCAGCGACCTGTCTCTACTAAAAAGTGTTTCATAAATGTCTATTGGGTCTAGTAAGTTTACAGTTTGTGCTTCTGTTTCCTTGCTGATCTTACGTAAAGTTGTTCTGTTTATGTTTGAAAGTTACTTTGCTGGTGGCTCAGTTCCCGTAGCTCAGTAGTTACGGTGCCGGTGACATGCACCAGGGGCTGGTGGGTTCAAACCCAGCTTGGGCCTGCTAAACAACAATGACAACAATAACAAAAAAACAGCCAGGTGTTGTAGCGGGTGCCTGTAGTCCCAGCTACTGGGAGGCAGAGGCAAGAGAATTGCTTAAGCCCAAGAGTTTGAGATTGCTGTGAGCTGTGATGCCATAGCACTTAATATAGTGAGACTATCTCAAAAAAAAAAAAAAAAAGAAAAAAAGAAAGTTACTTTGCTGAATGAATTCTATAAATTCTGTATTCCTGAGGTGTGTGGCCCTTGAAATCTCTTCTTAGCTATCCTAGTGACCAGCATACCATTGGTAAGAAATTTTCCTAAATGCCGAGGATCAGTAAGAGTGTAGGTCAAGTTGCAGAGTTGCCACACTGCAAACTCTGCTCTTCTTACTGAGGGTGGCAGGTGTGTGGGGGCCTTTAAATAAACATTCCGCAAATTTTTGCAAACCTTTAGTTAATTGCCAGAGCTCTGAAAAAGTTGCTTTTGACAATTTTTATTGCTTTTGTCTTTTTAATAGAGGGGCAGGTTTATAGTGATCTTTGTCCTTCCATTATGGAAGGTCCTCCATGTTTAACTTAGGTGTAATTTTTTAAAAACCATATTATCATACGTATAGTTAATAACCTTAAATGTAATATATTATTTCAATTTCTATTTGTTTTTTTTGAGACAGAGTCACACTTTGTTGCCCCAAGTAGAGTGGCCGGGAGTCACAACTTGCAGTGAGACTCTGTCTCAAAAATAATAATAATAATAATGATCACTCTTATTGTTGTTGTAAGGCCTCTTTGGGGGTAGTTTTGGAAAAATAAAGGAAAAGATTACCTTTTATATTGAGTAATGAATTTTTGAAATCACTTCCCAGAAGCAAGGTATCAATATGGCCCCTCAAATGACTTAGGAAGACATTTGATGACAATATTAATATCGATCTTTTCAGAAAATATATTGACTCTTCAAACCATTGAATTTTATCCTTAATCTGCTTCCCCTACCAATTAACTTCACCCTTATTTTGTTTAGTTTTGTTCATAAGGAAGAACAGTTTAAGCAGTTGTAAGGTATTTATAATGTGAAACACGGCATTACTAAGAAGGGGGAGAGACATTTCATGAAAATCCAAGGCTAGGAACTATAATCCAGGAATCTTCATCTTATTGATTTCTGCCATTCCTGCAACACCTATTTAATCTTCACCATTCACTTTCTTTACACTAATTTCCAGTTTCTGAAAAAATATAATAATAAACCATGCTGACCTAAAGAGAGGGTACACACAAAGTGAACAAGTTACTCCCATAACGTCCCAGGAGAAAAAAAAAGACCCCTCCAAGGATACAAGATCTGCTATGAACATTATGAAATATAAATTACAGCCTCCCTTTGCTTATTTGTTTTATAACGAGGTAAAAATCATAAAACTCTCATCAAAATAGAAAATAAGAACAATGACATACCATAAGCACCTTATAACTGACAATGACAGTCCTCCCCCCTATTTTTTTTTAATTGTTTGGGAATCACTGAAGGTACAAAGAATTAAGATATACTGATTGAATTTGTTAGGTAAAGTCCTTTTTTTTTTTTTTTTTTTTGAGACAGAGCTTCAAGCTATCGCCCTGGGTAGAGTACCATGGCATCACAGCTCACAGCAACCTCCAACTCCTGGGCTTAAGCAATTCTCCTGCCTCAGACTCCCAAGTAGCCGGGACTACAGGCACTAGCCACAACATCTGGCTATTTTTTGGTTGTAGTTGTCATTGTTGTTTGGCAGGACCGGGCTGGATTTGAACCCACTAGCTCAGGTGTATGTGTCTGGCGCCTTAGCCACTGAGCTACAGGCATGAAGCTGAAAGTCCCTTTAATTTTATTTATTATTTCTTTATTTTTTATTTTATTAAATCATAGCTGTGTACATTAATGCAGTCATGAGGTACAGTGTGGTTTTATATAAAATTTGAAATATTTTCATCAAACTAGTTAACATAGTCTTCATGTCATTTTCTTAGTTATTATGTTCAGACATTTATATTCTACTATTTCATTTTAATTTTGCTTTCAATTGGCTTTTAATTATCTTAGTTTGAAGTTTTAAATTTTTTTTTCTTTTATTTATTTATTTACTTTTTAGAGACAGAGTCTTAGTTTGTCGCCCTCGGTAAAGTGCAATGGTATCACAGCTCACAGCAACCTCCAGCTCTTGGGCTTAGTTGATTTTCTTGCCTCAACCTTCCAAGTAGCTGGGACTACAGGCACCTGCCACAACACCCAGCTATTTTTTTGTTGAAGTTTGGCTGGACCAGGTTTGAACCTACTACCCTCAGTATATGGGGTTGGCACCCCATTCACTGAGTCACAGGCACCGCCCTATTTATTTATTTATTTGTGGTCCTCAGTAGAGTGCTCTGCCGTCATAGCTTACAGCAACCCTCAACTCTTGGGCTTAAGTGATTCTCTTGCCTCAGCCTCCTAAGTATCTGGGACTACAGGTGCCTGCTACAACACCTGGCTTTTTTTTGGTAGAGACAGGGTCTCACTCTGGCTCATGCTGGTTTCAAACCTCCTAGCTCAGGACAATCCACCCACCTCAGCCTCCCAGGGTGCTAGGATTATAGGCACGAGCCACCATGCCTGGCTTAAAGTGCCTTTTATAATTGTGTCCCACCCCCAAGAGGTGTGCATTCGACAATGCCATTTTAATTGGCACCTTTCTACCAGACTCATATTAAGCCTGGTGTGAGGCAGGAGTTTATTTTCTTATGCTCACATATCTTTGATGTTTGGTGAACTGCTTCCTTAATCAGGGCCTAGACATAGAGTACAAATCTTTTTGTACTATATAAAGCCATGTGTGCCTTTAAAATATTTTAGTGACGCTTCCTATACAGGCTAGGGCCTCCGTGTTGCTCAGAAACCTGAAACACTTTATTTTTCTTGTCTTGACTTCCTATCACTTTTTCCTATCCACTGTTAATCCTTAGTCTCTTTGAATCCTTCTCCACCCACTGTTCTCTGAGTAAATGAATCACAGACTTGAACATCTGAGGAAATAACTATGCAGAGTGAAAAGACTTGTCTGTGGTTAAACGATTGATTCATGGCAATACAAAGACTGGAAACAAGATCCTCCAACTCTAGTTTCAAAATCTCTGCTGCCTCACGGCCATGTGAGTGAGCTGAATCCATCTAGGACCTGAGATCTTTCTAATTTCTTCTTTTGCCAATTCCTGATTTTCTTATATTGGCTCCCTTTTGTTTCAGATGAAGCTCTGTTCCTCTAACTAACTCTTGAACACAAATCTCTTAATGCTGCATTTCCCAAAGTGTAAGGGCAGTACCACTGAAGATTTGGGCGATGATCTAGGTGGTATGCAGATATAGCATTGAATAATATTTTATCACATGGTGAGAAAGCCTCTTGATCCAATGTGCTTTCACTCCTTGCAACAAGGAGAAAGTCTCATTTCTGTGCGTACTTAACTTCTCTCTAACATTGCCCCCGCCTTTTTTTTAGAGACAGTTCCTCTTTACCACCCTCAGTAGAGTGCTATGATGTCACAGCTCACACCTGAAGAGGCCAATGTAACTCCATTTTGTCAGTAAGGCTCCATTTTAGAACTCAGGCCCGTTGACACCCCCTCCGATGAAAGTCCATCAGCGCAGGTATAGCTAGTCAATCAAAAGGGAACAGATGTCCCCCCTCCACACTTCTGGGCAAGGCCAATCAGCCCAAGTGGAGCCAGCTTATCAGAAGTGAACAAACAGGCTCGGTGCCTATGGCTCAAGTGGCTAAGGCGCCAGCCACATACACCTAAGGTGATGGGTTCAAATCCAGCCCAGGCCAGCCAAACAACAACGACAGCTGCAATCAAAAAAATAGCCAGGCATTGTGGCAGGCGCCTGTGGTACCAGCTACTTGGGAGGCTGAGGCAGGAGACTCGCTGGAGCCCAGGAGTTGGAGGTTGCTGTGAGCTGTGATGCCACGGTCCTCTACCCAGGGGGAAAGTCCCTAACTGTAAACCCACCTTTGGATTTTGGCTTATCAGGTGACGCCAAGCACCCTTGGAGAACCTCCTCTCACTTCGTTTAGTGGTCACCCCTCCGCAGCCACACTGTTAGGTGGAGTGACCCAGGCATATGCTTGAATAAAGACACTCCTTTGCTTTTACATGTGTGTACGGTGGTCTCTCAGTGGCGATTTCAGTCCCAACATTTGGGGGCTCGTCTGAGACCCCACCTCGCATGTAGTGTGCTACACCAGTGAGTTGTGTGTCAGTTGTCTACCCACTGTCTTGTCTTACTGTGGCCCTAGAGTTTTGGGTAGCTGGGGGCCCTTGGACAACGCGTGGATAGAGGGACCCAGCTGTGAACTGAGAGAGACGTCTCCAGTTCACCTGGCTGATCTGACTGAGGGTTAGAGTCCCTGTGGCCAGATGGAAAGCCCAGTGGAGGGGTTAGAGTCCCCACTGCCAGGGTACCGGTTGCTCAGTGGGTTGGAGTCCCACCGTCAGCCAAGTTAACATTGCTGGGGAAGCCAGGGGCATGTTTGGAATGTATGTCTGTTAGTTTGTTTGTGTTTAAAGAGTAAATTCCAATCATTTGTGTGTGCCTCTTGGAGGATTGGTCTGGTCTCCTAACGATTGCCCCTGAGGACGTTCGTGAGTGGGTTGAGGATCTTTTTCTCCAAGGGACTTTGCAAGATTTTTCTCCTTTCAAAGTCGCTCTGCTAACCTACTTATTCCTGTGTATCCTACACCCCTAGCTGCTTGGTGAGCCTTTGGCTTGGCAATCATTATTCTCTTCATCCTTGTTGTTGGTGTTGGGCTTGGCAGCGCCGCCCTGCTGGATTGGACTGTCAGGGAGCCAGGTAGCACTAACTTGTTTTTATTTCCTTTTAGTGATCTTGTTCTCATACTTGATCCCATTCAGAGAATTCTTCACACCTTGTTTTAATACATCTGCCCCCTAGTTCTCAGAATGGGGCAAGCCCAGACCACCCCCTTGACCCTCTTCCTCGACCACTTCTGGGAGGTCAGAGAGGAAGCCGCCAACTTAGGGCTAGCGGTCGAGAGAAACAAACTGGCCACCTTCTGCTGAAGTGACTGGCCGACCTTTGGAGTTGGGTCAAGAGAACTTATGGCAAGTAGTCAAAAGAAACAAACTGGCCACCTTCTGCTGAAGTGAGTGGCTGACATTTGGCGTTGGGTGGCCTGAGGAAGGAATGTTCCACCTCCTGACCATTTATCAGGTTAAGGACATAGTATATGGGAATCCTGGCCATTCTGACCAGGTGGCCTATATCACTATTTGGCAGGTCTTGGTGGAGCAGTCACCCACTTAGTTAAAACCCTTCCTTCCCCCTAACCCTGCAGTTCTGGCCCTCAGAACTCAAAAGCCCACTGCACCTCCCTGCCAGGTCCTGCCCCCTTCCACTGATCCACATGAGGAGGCTATGTTATTGACAACACCCCCTTACCAAGCAGCAGGATGAAATGAGGCAGAACCACTGGCACTCGTGGGGGTCAAGGGAGGGGAGGGGCCACACACCAGGAGAAGAACCCAGAGGGAAAGAGCTCAGAGAGCAGGTCCTGAACCAGACTCCACAGCACTCCCCTTGAGGGTCATAGGACCCCAGACACTCAAGGGCGTCAAAATGTGATATACTGGCCATTTTCCACAAGCGACCTGTATAATTGGAAGATGCAGACCCCCCTCCCCCATTTTCAGAAAAACCTAGTGGGTTGATTAACTTGTTAGATTCCATCTTGTTCACCCACTCCAATTCCTGGGCTCAGGTGATTCTCCTGTCTCAGCCTCCCAAGTAGCTGGAACCACAGGTGCCTGCCACAAGGTCCAGCTATTTTTTGTTGCAGTTTAGCTGGGGCCAGGTTTGAACCCGCCACCCTTGGTATATGGGGCTGACATTCTACCCACTGAGCCACAGGCACTGCCCCCACCCCCTTTTTAATAAAGAACCATCAACCTCATTCTGGAGACTTGTCAGAATCTTTTCTAGCTAATATTTAATTGTGCTGTTTTGCTTTTGTTGTGGTTGTTTTCATTTATGGCAAATGATGCTGACTTTCCCTTTTTAGTTTCCTATTTAAGTAAGAAAGTGAATTTGATGAAACAGCACAATATACCCCATGTTTGCATCAATGTATACAGAGATCAATTAATAAAAAAAAAAAGAAAGTGAATTTGATTAAAAATAAAATGTTAAGTAATGCTAGAAATGGTTGTATCCAGATAGGGCAAAAAAAAAAAAAAAAGATCATGGAGGCAGTGCTTGAGTGGCCCAAGCTGGAAAACCCCATGTTGACTCGATCTATAGCAGATGGTTGTCTATTGCAATCATGTTTTTCCTCGACAACGAAGAGCAATCAAGGGCTGAGATGACGACTCTCCTGAGTCAAATGTTCCCTTTGCATCCTGGGTAACTCAAACTCTTCCATAGTCTCTGTTGTCATCTTTGGCTTCTAACTCTTGGAATGTTGTTTCTAAAACCACTGCCTCTGAGCTATATGCTTTGGAGTTTTATTCCTCTCCATTTGCTCCGTTCTTTGGGAATCTTTGTTCCATCAGTCTTCTGCTGCTTCCAAATTCAGTGAGAATTTTTCCCCTATCTGTAGGTATACATATAGCTATAGCTTCTTTGGCTAATCTTTTGATGGTCTTCGTGTGGAGAAGCCCACAATCTTATTTTGATTTTCCCAAAGGAATTTTTTTTAAATTTTTTTAGACAGAGCCTCAAGCTGTCCCCCTGGGTTGAGTGCCCTGGCATCACAGCTCACAGCAACCTCCAACTCTTGGGCTCAAGCGAGTCTCCTGCCTCTGCCTCCCAAGTAGCTGGGACCACAGGCGCTTGCCACAACACCCGGCTAGTTTTTGGTTGCAGCTGTCATTGTTTGGCAGGCCTGGGCTGGATTTGAACCCACCACTTTAGGTGTATGTGGCTATCAGCTTAGCCACTTGAGCCACAGGTGCCAAGCCAGGAATCTTTTCATTATTGGCTTGCCATTACCTTTTCAAGTTGCTTAGGAAAAGTTTAAGGGTCAAGAGGACACTTTGATACTGCTACCTTCCAGTAGGTCCAAAGTACTTCCCTATCCTAACTTTTACCCAGTATCAGGGAGGGATGGTCCCTCTGAGACTCTGCCAGATAATGTGGGAATCCATCCCCTTTCAGCTGCTGGGGATGGGATATTTCAGTATCTTCCCATCAGCCTTAAAATGCACCTTACCCATGAGGCCTTGGCTATTCTCAGACAAATAGAGCTCCTGATGACCTGGCCTACTGCCCTAGAGTTCTAATTTGGGTATAGCTTAGGTCCACAACAGAACACCAGATAACTTTATAAATAAAATTAAAAGAATAAGGAAAAGAAATGCTGCAAAGAAAACTGACCATATTGTTTCTAAGAAGGAATAGCTAGAAATTGAATCCCGATATTTAAGAACCTTAGTTAAAATTCTTTCTATCACTTATGCTTTTTACATTTACAGTACATGTAATAGGCTTTGGTGGAAGTGGGCACAGTTTCATGTGTGTTGACCAAATTTACTCCAGTAAGCAAATGTATTTTGAATACCTACATGGCTAACACATGCTAGTACTCTGAGTCAAATGCAAGGAATGTTAATTTAAAAATATTTTAAATACTCTACCCCCTGGGGAAAGAAAATCATTCCTTTAAGTTCCTTTGGCAGAAAGTCCCAACTCTGATCTAATGTTCTGATACATTACACAATGTAACTTAAAGACTATGTATTTTTTTTTTACTACCCTGCTTTCACAACAGTTGCATCCATACACCTATCTCTATGGTTACTTTTTTATGCTTTCCTCTGACCCTCCCTTCCAACACATTAAGTCCACAAAGAGGCTATAAACTGAGAGTGAGAAGTGAAGAGAAAGGATTATACACACGACAAAACAAAAGTAAATAGTAGCCATGAATTTGCTAACTCACAACTGTTTGCCCAATCTCTGTTTTGGGGATAGATAGAGTCTCTCATTAAATCTTGTTTTCAATACAGTGAAGTGTCATTTTCATTGAACTAGCAAAAAAAAAAAAAAGTTCCTCAAATTATATTTTGGAAGACAACAATATTTTCAGGTTTGTAGCTAGCTATCATCTCACATTTTCTGCAAACTGTACTGTGTGATGCATAATGAAATGTAACATAACTTCTAAAGCTCCTTACATATTTGCAATCTTATATGATTGTGTGTGATATATTGCTAGCATCTGGCATGTAATAAAAATTAGAAGATAAGGATATGATAAACTATTTTAGAATATGTGTTGGGTGGGCGGAAAGATGGCAGGAGAGGAATACGATTATGTACACAAATATCTATAATACAAATTAAAGGGTACCAAAATACAATATCCATTCATTAATTTCTTGAGGGCAAAGTCCCTGATAATTTCTGTACATTCTTTTTTTTATTCTTTTTTTTTCAATTCAAGATCAATTTATTCTCAAGTTTTGCCAACACAGAAATACTATCCTTGAAGTGCCCCAAATCCTTCCATAACAACTCTTGCTTGAAATTTCAACTGCAGTGCCCACGTCCCTAATGCTAATCCTTTTTTCTGTTGTTGTCACCCAGGCTAGGGTTCAGTGGCATCATCACAGTTCTCCATAACCCAAAACACTTGGGCTCAAGTGATCCTCCTGCCTCAGCTTCCCAAAGAAGTGGACTATAGGCATCAGCCACTATCACTAACTAATATTAAACTTTCTAAAAAGATGGAGTCTCACTATGTTGCTCAGGCTGATCCCAAACTCCTGGCCTCAAGCAACCAAGGTGAGACTTTAGAAGATGGGATCAAGGAAATAGGAAGTCTGTGTGGGGTGATCCCGGCAGGTGCGCCAGGAGCTTTGGTCCAGTGGGGCAGCTGGTATACAAGGCCTCCAAAAGTGGAAAGGAAAGGCTGAGGTCACAGGCAGTGGGCAGCCTGCCCATCCTTGGAATAAAAGCAAAGCACACACTGTAGCTGCAGGGACTTGGAGGGCAGGCAGACGTCCGGGGACAGCCTGCCAGGTTGCAATACTTGTGGTGCACGTGTCCGGAAGGGTGAATGTTAGCTGTGCATCTGCTGACATCCTTTCTGGCTTCTAGATCTTGGTCTGGCTGAGGCCATGCTGGCCCAATGGCTCTGGTCAATGCTCACAGCACGTTTATCCCCAGAGGTTAACAGTCACTGTCCCACCCAAGACGCCAGCCTCCCTCACAGGTTTAGTTTCCAGTGGACAGACTCTGGGGTTGTGTCCAGTGGTCGTGATGCAGGAGCTGGGACTCGACCAGGACATCGGCCCTGGCCCAGGGAAGAATAGCCTGAACAAACGGCAAAAAATAAAAAGGTTTTCTGTCTCTTTAAATTTCCTCCACTCCTTTTGAGAGCTATGACGTGTATCCCTTTAAAAAAAACAAACAAAACAAAAAAATAAAAAAAAAAAAGATCTACACCCTTGTCTCTGGTCAGGGACTGTCCTTTGTCGCGGGTGCTCCAGGAGGGGTTCAGCCCCTGCCCTGGAAGTCAGGTGAGCCTCCCAGGTGGGCGCAAGGCCCAGGACTCCATTTTTTTATTCTAGGGATTAACACAATGCCAGACACACAATAAGAATTTAACGTATACTTTAAATTAATGAATGTGTGTATGGAAAAAATGTTACAGGAACATAGAACAGGGTATGTTTGACACTCAGGGGATAATGAAAGTGGGGTGAACTGGTGGGAAAAGGGGGCAAGGGGAAGACCTCCATAGCAGAGATTGCAATTTTTTCCCCATTATTCATTCCCCGCTTCTTCTATAGTAATAGTAATAGTTTTCTTGATTTTTAGCTGGACACATTTACCAATCATCTTTACTACTAGATATTCCATGTGACTAAATTCTGGTCAATGCAATGTGAACAAAAATGATGTGTGCACCTTTTAGGTGATTGAAAGGTATGTGCATGTCCTCTTTTTCCCCATTATCCTACTAAGCTCTGGCCATGAATGGCCATGGTGATAAGCCATCAAAGACTAAGTAGGCAAGGGCAAATCCCTTAGATGCAGCCTGAAGGAGGAGTCTGGGTCCCTGATAACTTTTGGAGTAGAGCCACCATAGCAAGAGGATTTTACAAATGTCTGTTTTGTTTAAGCTAATGGTTATTTTGGATTTCTGTTGCAGGGGTTCAGTTTATATCTGAACCAGTACAAGCGTCAATAAAGTCTTTTATAGAGGTGATGGCTGTGCTGAGTTTCAAAGACTGAATTAGAAGGGAAGGGCTTCCAAGACTGAGGAAACAGCAGGCATAAAGAAATGAAAGTTTGGGGACTGGCTTCAGCATGCTAGGCAATGAAGCTGGAAAAGCAGGCAATGGCCAGATACTGATGATCCTGCCCTGCCTTGCTGAAAGATTTGGATTTTACTTTGTAGACAAGAAGATATTCTGTGGTAGGGGTATGGGAAGATGGAAGGAAGATTCCAATAGCACAATTCACCTGCAAAATAAGCCGGGAAGATTAATCTATTTTATGGGAGTGGGAATAGAAATCCAGAGAGACTAAAATACCTTTCTACGTTAGAGACAGAGGTGGAATTAGACCTGGTAGCCTTTCAGCTACACCAGTTTTTCAAACTGTGCTTTTTTTTTTTTTTTTTTTTTGTGACGGAGCCTCAAGCTATCCCCCAGGGCAGAGTGGCGTGGCATCACAGCTCATAGCAACCCCCAACTCCTGGGCTCAAGCGCGTCTCCTGCCTCTGCCTCCCAAGTAGCTGGGACCACAGGTGCCTGCCACAATGCCCGGCCATTTCTTGGTTGCAGCCATCATTGTTGTTTGGCA
>CAUYQV010051799.1:0-14507 GCA_963574575.1 Galagoides demidoff | reverse complement strand
CAACAATGATGGCTGCAACCAAAAAATGGCCGGGCGTTGTGGCGGGTGCCTGTGGTCCCAGCTACTTGGGAGGCGGAGGCAGGAGACTCGCTTGAGCCCAGGAGTTGGAGGTTGCTATGAGCTGTGATGCCGTGGCACTCTACACAGGGGGATAGCTTGAGGCTCCGTCTCAAAAAAAAAAAAAAAAAAAATGAAGTCAAGGTCACTGGGAGAGCTCAAAATATGACAAGATGAGGGAGAGTTGAATAAGTATCCATCCATGAGGTTTTTGTTAGAGTAAATGGGTGAGGACTGAGCATTCTGGCACATATAAAAATCTGGGGAGCAGTTCAGAACATGACAAGTTGAAGTAGATTTGAACTAAGATCTCTGGGGGGGTGGGGGGCTCTGATATAGTGATGGTGTGTATAAGGACAGTTTATGGAAGAAGTAAAGGAGGTGTCAGAATGTGATTGGTAAAAGAAATACTAAATTATGTTCTCTCCCATGGGGTTTCTGTTAGGGTTGGTAGTGCTTTCTGGAACTTTCTAGGAAAAGTGAAGTTCATGGAGTGGGCAAATAAACTTAATACATGTGGAAGAACCAAATAATTAACCCTGGAGTTTTCTGTTAATTATTGAAGGAAGGGATGAGAATAGAACATTCTGGGGAAAATAATGGTCTCAGAGTATATTACATTATTGATTGAAGGAAATCTACATTAAGCTCTGGGTTTTGTGATATAGTAAGGCTATGAGGATAGAGCTTTCTACAAGAAGTAAAAGAAGATTGGCTCAGAATGCAGTCTGATGAGGAAGAACTGATAAAACCCACATTCCTGGGTATTTCTGTGAGGGTAAAATTAAGGATAGAGTATCCTGGGGAAAATAAAGGTCTTGAAGTGGATCTAAACATGTTGGTTTCAAGGAAACCTCAAGTAAACTCCCCTCACCTGGACTTTCTAATATAGTATCAGTATTGAGCATAGAACTTCCTAGAAGAAGGAAATGCCAGGAGATGTATCAGAACATAATTGGTTGAAGGAGAACTGAGCCAAGTTCTTGCCCCTGGGTGTTTCTGTTAGGGTTTTCATGTGTCCCTGGGTTGGGGCTATAAGGATAGAATTTTCCTCAAGAAGTAAAGTCATAAGTCTGGCGTAGTGGCTCACACCTATAATCCTAGCACTCTGGGAGGCTAAGTCAGGCAGATCACTTGAGCTCATGGGTTTGAGACCAGCCTGAGCAAGAGCGAGACCCCATCTCTAAAAAAATATATATCTACTTGTTGTGGCAGGTGCCTGTAGTCCCAGCTACTTGGGAGGCTGAGGCAAGAAAATCACCTGAGCCCAAGAATTTGAAGTTGCTGTGACCTATGATGCCATGGCATTCTACCAAAGGCAACAAAGTGAGACTCTATCTCAAAAAAAAAAAAAAAAAAAGAAAGTCCTTGGTGGGCTCAGTACATGATTGAATAAGGAAGAATTAAATCCATTGCTTTGGGTGTTTCTGTGAGAGTTGGGGTATAAGAACAGATTTTTCTAGAAAGGAACCACATAATGGAAGAGAGAGTTACTCAGATGTTGTTACTTCATGGGGACAGACTTATTATATATGATAATAAGCTATATACAGTAGGTTATATTTACATCTTGAATAGGAGGACCAACTCCTTTTGTTATGTGGATTTTCTCTGTCTATTATTTAAAATCTAATATGCTTCATCTACTTCTGATTGTAAGCCACATTGTGAGCCCAGTTTCAATGCACTTTTTTCTCTCCTTCTGCTTCTCTTTTGTATCTTTATATTTATTACACATGCTTTATGTACGTTGAACCTCTAGGATATTTATGGTTCAGACACTTTACATATATAAACTAGAGGATCAAGGGGCTACATCCAAGAAGGTATTCATGCAGGAATGGAAATGTGGAAAAGGGTGGTAAAAAGCAGAATGGGAATGGAACTGGAATTAGGGAAAGGCTTAAGTTTGGATTTAGTCAAAGAACATATTGAAAAACAAAGCTTGGAGAATGCTTAGGCTCTACATGAACACCAAAATTAATTCCAATGGTATTTGATCCCATACAAAATAGTCATGGGGTCCAATTGATACAAATAAATAATATCTAAATGATAACAAGGAAAAGTGTCACCACTAAAATTAATTCCTATAATAGTGGATCCTTAATGACTTAGACAGTGCTTAAACCCTATAAAGACAGGCTTATCTGAAGGTGGAGAGAGAAAACAAAACCATCAAAATTATAGTGATACTAGATTCTAGAAACCTCTCTGAAGGGGAGGAAAAAAATTTACCCACCACATTATATTCAAATAATAAAACCAGTTTGTGTTATCTAATGTATATAAGTAAAGACTCACCTAAACAGGAAAAGGAGAAATGTATGATTATAATTTATTTTAGTGATATTGAATCCTGAACAAATCAGTTGTGGGGTCTGATCAACATAAGCAAATGCTTATCTGAGGGAGGAGGAGAAAATAGCTATCGTCAAATTAATTCCAGAGATATTCAATTCTGGATGACTTAGTCATGTGATCTGGTCCACATACATAATTACATCTCTGAAGGAGAAGGGAGAAAGTTATCCCCAACATTAAATCCAGACTAGATATTTGTGTTGTCTGATCAATGTAAGTAAGTGCATCTTTCAAGGAATACAAGTAAAAAACCCCAACATGTTTATTGAAAAGATTATGTGAACATCACTGACACTGGTTTTTGTCCTAAAGTGCAATTTTAGTGAAGAAAAGTAGGGGTATAAGAGAATCTCCTGGTGTGAGGAAAATGCCAGGGTAAGATAGAAGCAAGCTATCATAGACATACGTGGTATAAGTCTTATTTCAGAGTAGGCAGGAAACTCCAGAATAGTGGCTGACAAACAAGTTATTCTGAGTCATAGTGGAAAAGTAAGTGGGCAACTACAATGCGCAGGAAACTGCAAATATAGTGGTTAGAAAACAAGAAATCAATCAATAGATAGGAGGGCTCAACTATAAGTGAGAGTAAATCCACTTAGTGGAAAAGAAAGTGAACAACTGTACAGCCAAGAAATCTGGCTCATGAACAATCAACCAGAAATTTCACTGTGGAAAGGAACAAAGGTAGCTAAGAGAGGGCAGATCTTAAAAGTGGACAAAAATTCATTCAGAAAGTGGCTAGCTGAATATAGCGTGCGAGGTCAGCAATGTAGAGGTAGAGATATTAAAGGCAAGACTTTCAAAACTCTCAAATCCCAGGAGAAAACAGAAACAGAAGTGAAAACTGAAGTCCCTGAAGATGGGCAAGACAACAAAATGTAAGTTGAATTTATTTTAGTGAGCTTTGTAATTGGAGGGAATTAGGAATTGTGTTTCATTGCTCTGAACAGCATGCTAGCATAAGATGGCAGTTGCAATGCTCTAAAGGAGAGAGATCAGTGGGCTCAGTCATACCATTTACTAGGCTTTTTTCACAGTGGTCAGAAGTTGGGGTTTGGAACATTACTAATGCAAACTAACAGTTAGTAAGCATTTTCAATCCAGAGAAGTTTTTCCTACTAGGACACATTTTTGCAGTCAATAAAATTTTTCAGAAATGACATTGCTAAGCATATTGTAGGTGTAAACATTATTTCCTAATGTGCTTTGTTAAGACCAGAGTCTGGCCCTGAAATTTATCTGAAAGTGAATTCAGGTTTAACATACTTCTTAGTTGACCATTTCATTATATAGTAAGTTAATGTTTTCCAAGCTCTTTAAGCAGTAATTTCTGCTGTGTCTACATATCTATGCTAGAAAAATATCTCACGAATAGCAGATTCTTGGAATAGCCCTGATTGTATGTTTAGCTAAACTTTATATTTTTAAGAATTTTTTAAAATGCTATTTTATCTTAATCTCATTCTTAGAGAATTTTTCAACCACAGTCAACTGTGAAGAGCATTTAAGTTCTATTATCTAACACTAAAAAGAGATAGCACTATTCAAAATCAATTTGTTAAAGATTGAGATACATAGAACTTGAAGAAAAAAATTTAGATAATACTCTCATCTGCTAAAGGAATAGGCCTCAAGTCGTAAGTAGTTTGCTTAAGGATGTAGTAAAGCATATTGGCTGGCATGGTGGCTCACACCTGTAATCCTAGCACTCTGGGAGGTTGAGGCAGGAGGATTGCTTGAGCTCAAGAGATAGAGATAAGCATGAGCAAGAGCAAAACCCCCTCCGCCATCTCTAATAAAAATAGAAAAAATTAGCCAAATGTCATGGCGGGGCACCTGTAGTCCTAGCTACTTAGGGGGCTGAGGCATGAGGATCACTTGTACTCAAGAGTTTGAGTTTGCTGTAAGCTAGGCTGACTCCGCAGCTCTCAAGCCTGGGCAAAAGAGTAACTCTGTCTCTCTCTCACACACACACACAAAAGTATATTAACAGAGCAGGTAGCCTGGCATTGTGGTGGGCGCCTGTAGTCCTAGATACTTGGGAGGCTAAAACAAGAGAATCACTTAAGCCAAGAGTTGGAGGTTGCTGTGAGCTGTGACGCCACTGCACTCTACCAAGGGTAACATAATGAGACTCTGTCTCCAAAAAAACAAAGCTGAGACTAACCAAAATCTTAATTCCATGTCAATTCCTTTCCACTATTCCTATCATAAACTTTAGTAAGATACCAGGAATTTCCCGGATAGTAGCGTTACTTTTGCTTTGTTAGTTTTGGTATCCTATAGGCATGGATGATAAACTGGTAGTATAATTACAACTACAAAGTTGAAAATGTCAATTTCAGCAAGATATTAGAAATATTCTGCGTAGAGCCATAGGGTTTTGTTGGCTTTGGTCTTCTGTAGGAACTGCTGTTAACTGCTATTATTTGGCTAAGTCTTTGGGAGTGCTGTTTTCTTAAAGCAGTCTCTGTTCCTTACTTTTTTTTTCTTGTTTTCTTTTTAAGCAAAAAGACAGAGTTTATTGAAAGGTAAAAAAGATAGATAAGAGAAAGAGAGGGAACAGAAGCTCCAGCAACAAAAAGGGGGCCCAGGTGGGCAGCCCTTGTTGTTTACTTTCCTGAAAGCACTTTTTTTTTTAAGGATGAAAATAACATGGCTAAAATTTACTTCAAAATAATCTAGTGACAAAGAGTATTGGGGATATACAGATAACACAATATTTGTCATGTGTTCATCATTGCTGAGGCTGCATGATGAGTACATGTACATGGAGGTTCATTTTACAACTATAACTATTTCTGTATATGCCTCACATTATCCATTATCAAAAGTTGAAAAATAAAATTATTACTTATAAAAGACAAGGCTGATAGGTAATAAAGTACCAAAGCTAAGAACGAGTAATGCATCTGGTAGATTTTATTTCTTCTCTGTTGTCTTTCTTCTATTTTAGCATATGTGAACATAATTGAACTTTATTGGGGGACTTAATTATATGTAAGATTAAAGAAATATTAATAAATATAAAGAGTACCATTCTTTTCTTTTTCTTGAAATAGAGTCTCAATCTGTCACCCTGGGTAGAGTGCTGTGGTGTCATAGCTCATAGCAACCTCCAACTAGGGCTCAAGTGATTCTCTTGCCTCAGTTTTTCTATTTTTAGTAGAGATGGGGTCTTGCTTTTGCTCAGGCTGGTCTTGAACTCATGAGCTCAAGTAATCCACCCACCTTGGCCTCCCAGAGTGCTGGGATTACAGACGTGAGTCACCACACCCAGCCAAACATACCATTCTGATCTTAGTTAAAGAGAGAGGAAATTGCAGATTTTATGTGAAAAGTACCAATTTTCACCAGGTGCTGCTCAATCTATGAGTATAAAATTTACTATAAATTTTATTCACAATTTTTATTACCGGGGGGGGAGGGGAACCACACTTACAAAATAAATAATGGAAGCAATGAGAATTGTAGTACCAAAAGCAGAGGAATGTGCTTTATGATTTTTTTTCTACAGAACACTGAATAATTCTTGAGTTATTTATTTATTTCCTAAGCCTTTAAGCCATTCTACCCCTGACCTCTCTAGTCCTGCTGTAAAATTACATGTATTCAGGCTGAGTGTTAATGCCTAACTGCTGTAAAATGAAAAGTTAACCAACATGAAACAACATACAGTTTTGTTTTGTTTTGTTTTTAAAAGAGATGAGATCTCACCATGTTGCCTACGCTGGAGTGCAGTGGCTATTGACAGGCATGATCACAGCTTACTGTGGCCTCAAATTCCTGTACTCAAGCGATCTTCCCAACCCATCCTCCCTCCCAAGTATCTGGGACTACAGATACACATCACTATACCCAGCTTAAACTTCTTTTTGTTATAAAATATAACACATTGGTTTGGCACCTGTAGCTCAGTTACTATGGTGCCAGCCACATATACTGAGGCAGGTGGGTTTGAACCTGGCCCAGGCCTGCTAAACAACAATGACAACTACAATAACAACAACAACAAAAAAATAGCTGGGCATTGTGGCAGGCCCAGCTACTTGGGAGGCTGAGGCAAGAGAATCACTTAAGCCCAAGAGTTTTAGGTTGCTGTGAGCTGTGATGCCACAGCACTCTACTGAGGAAGACATGGTGAGACTCTGTCTCAAAAAAAAATATATATATATACATATATACATATATATATAACAGATATATAAAGCTGAGTAAAACAAATATGTAGCTTAAACAATTACGAGGAAAACACCCTTGTAAACAACCACCAAGGTTAAAAAATTTGAATTTTGCTAGCCACCTCAGAGAGCCACCTTAATCACAACTCTCCCCATCTCCTCAAAAGTAATCTTTATTTTGACCTTTATTGTAATCTGTTCTTTACTTTTTAAAATAAGTTTATCACCCAAATATTCATTTATAAATACTAGTTATGTGTCCACCTAATAATTCTGAAATCTCTTTCAATCTACAGATCCCCCTCCATCCTTTTTACTTTGCAACTTACTTGTTGAAGAAACTGTGCCTTTTATCCTCTAGAGTTTTCCACAGTCTTGATTTCTCTCTGTCTCACATTGCCTGTAAATTGGTAGTTAGTTCTACAGGCTAGATCAGACTTCAGGGGATTGTTTTTTTTTTTTTGTCTTCTTAAGTGGTGGTGTGTTTCTCTTTTTGGAGATATGAAATATTTGATTGTGTCTCTTCATATGATAACTGCTTGTAATGATCAATGTCATCAGGTTTGAGGTTGAGGATGTCTCTCCAGATGTTTTAGTTGTCAGAAACATATTCTCTAAAATGGGAAAAGCCTCATGGGAACAATATTCCCCGAGTTCTTACATATTGATAAATTGGCCTGTGGCTTTTTGTTTGAAAGTCAGGCTGGATATAATCTTTGGTTCACATTTTCTTTCCCTGGCTTTATTAAATATGAAAAGGCGGCACTGACCAGCAGGGCCTTTCTGGGGAAGGGGCTTTTCTGGAGCAATTACCTAACAAAATATGCTCCTTCTTTTTCTGTTAGCATAAATTTTTGCCATCAAAGTCTGATAATAATCTGATTTCTTCTCCTTTACGTGTGATTTTGATTCTTGTAACTGAGAAAGGTTCCCCCCCCCCGCTTTAAAGTCTAATAATGTTTCTAAAACACGTGTCTCTGTTGGTCTGGGTCAATTTCCTCAGGTATGTGGTTATGCTGCTTTAATATGCAGTTTTAAATCCTATTTCAGGGAAGTTTTCTTGTATTATACTCTAAAGTTGTTTTGTTTCTGCAAGATTTTGAACAGCTGCTGGGGGCATCATCACAGGGATGAATGAAGAATTGCCAAGCAGTATTGAAGGCCCAACTGAGAGTAAATGGCATACATTTGTAGTGAAGCCAATCGGCAGTATTCACCAACTTTCTGTAGCAGAAGTCAGCACCAGCAAACAAACAGATGTTTGGGTTTATCCAGTACTGTATATTGGCAGAGTAGATAGAGTGTAAGGTCAAGGGGATAAAAAATTCTAGGTGTTAGTTGAAATAGTTATCAAAATGCTAATTGTGCAAATAACACAAGAATACACCCCAGAACTTCTGGAATAGTTCCAGTTATACACTATTTTATTTTCTATAAAACGAATTAAAGTGTATGACTAAAGGTAGTTCAAGTCTTAATTTTTTATAAGAAGTCCCACAATATATAAACAAATCAAAAAAAATAGTGTTGCTAAACTATTTGTCCTAATTTTTTTTTTAATTTCAGAGTATTGCTGGGGCACAAAAGTTTTGGTTACATAAATTGCTTTTGTACAATCTGAGTCAAAGTTATAAGTGTGCCCTTAACCTAGATAGTATGCATTTTAACCATTTGGTGTGAGTTTACCCCCTCCTCTCCGGCTCCCTCCCACCTGCTTACTTTCCTCTGAGTTTTAGATTTGGTTAGAAATGCTTGTATGCCTTTGGCCAGACCATGAAAAATACACATGTATTTTCTTGTGTAATAATTATGTCAATGAAAACAGTGCCTAAGGAAAAAGACCTTTTAATCTGAGACTTTAAAATTTTTTAATTATTATTTTTAATTGACATATAATTATACATATTTATGGGATACTGTGTGATATTTCAATATACATATACTATGTGTAATGATCAATGTGGTTACTGGAGATTGGAAAGGATATTAGTCATGTAAGGCCATGTTGATGGGTTCCTGATTCTTACTAATACTATTTCCACTAAATTTTAGCCTTGTGGAGCTGAAGGTACCAATAACCTAGAAAATAAGCACAGTTGTAAGTAAATAAGTCTATTTGCCTATAGACTCCCTTTCTGAAGTGGGAAGCAATCAACAAGTATTTTCTACATTTATACCCAGGTTAATGTAATAATGGACAACAGTGTAATGATAAAAGTATATCACTTTCTCAGTGTCTCACTCTTCATAGAAGTGGTAAAAATGCCCATTGGCAAATTCTTTCTTATTCTCCTTTAAGTTTCCCAGTGTTCCCTGCTTTTTAACTGTGACAATATCATAGCTGACATCACTTGTGTATAAACTGATTGGCTTTCTTGTTCGGTTTTTCCTGTCTTCCTGTTAACCAGGAACAATATATGGAGTTCATGTTTATCTCTACATGGTGGTGTCCAGAACCCCTGCAAAGCTAGATACACAACAAATTCCATTCATAAACCTGAAGAAATTATGTAGTCAAACTAGAATTTCACATAAGGTTTATTACCTCTAAGCTAACCTCTCTTTGCTTTTACAGTCACTACTAAGCACATCCTTCTTTTAGGAACTTCCTTGCAACACAAAATTCACATCTGGATTTAACACTTTTATATGTATTAAACTGGAAACAGAGCCCTATACTACTTCTCCTACTTTGTAAGAAGATTCCAAAGAATAAGAGGTATAGAACAAGCTGCTTACATTGAGGCTTAGGTAAAAAAAAAAAAAAAAAAAGTCCAGGCTCACCTATGTCCAGGTCACTCAGTGACTGGATTTCTCCAGTTCAAGAGAAAATGGCATAGACCCAAAGAAAGTGGATTTCCCTTGAATTTCTTCATTGTATGCATACTTTGTTATTCTCATGAGTCAGCTGTATAATACTTCTTATATAAATTTAGGATGCTAAAACACCGTCTTCTTACCAAAGAGTCCAAAGAATTTTATATTTAGGGTTCTGTGTACTCTTAGTGCGCAGATTAAAAGCATGTTAACACACGTGTTAGAATCTTTCCAGATTTCTTACTACTGTGATTACAGGTATATCAACAGTGGAGGTTTAGTAATGATTTTATTCTCCAAGACTTCTTTCACTATGATTCTCTGGCACTGTGTTCCTCCTAGATTATTCCCAGAATATCTTTGAGTCTTTCAACTTTATGATGTGCTGCTCCTTTTGTGTTCACTCCACATCTTATGCAAATAGAGAAACACCTAGGTCATCACCCTAAACTTTCTCCTCAACCTCACCTTTTACCCTTAATCCTGGCAAGTTCCCCCAAGTGAAAGTTGTTTTGATTCACAGTTTGCCATTTCCTGCAATGATTGTCAACAGGAATACAATTAGAACTGAGAACTCTTTTATTTGTTCCTATCTTCTTATAAATCATGATGAAATGTGTAGAGGGTGTCCTGGTAAATAGCCATTCACAGCCTAGTGCTGGTATTTGTATGCCAGGCATTTAAAGTGGCTACATAAAGTCTCAAATAATGCCATTACGCCATTACTCACTCCACATTCATAAAATAAGGATATATTCAGTACCCCATTCACTTTTCAATTCCAATAGTCTCTTATGGAAATTCCATCTCCACAGTTAAAATATAAATTGTGCATCTAAAAACCATCACTCCAATCTACTTCCTTAGTACTAGAAACTTTTTGTTGTTGTTCTTTGTTTTTCAGTAACTAGGCTATCTCTTAATCTCAGAGTAGATAGACCACCAAACCAGTCCTAGGGGGATAAAGTGATTGTTCGTGTCCACCAGTTCTCAACCTGTAGGTCACGACCCATAGGAACTGTATTAAAGGGCTGCAGCATTAGGAAGGTTGAGAACCACTGTTCTAGTCATTTTAATTCTGTTTTCTTCTACCAGAGACTTATCTAGGGTTGGGCTTATAGCATACTCAGTTCTGACCAATGAGATACAAAAGGGAGTGTGTTGGTCCGTTTCTAGAAAACATTTTGCTTCCTGGTAAAAGGGATAGGGCCTAAAAGGACAGGGTTTTCTGACAGTCTCCCTTCCCCTTCTTCCAGTCTTGGACTAAGAAGAGAAGTTTGGAGCTCTGAGCCATCTTACAACCATAACGTGACAATCATGAGGACAAAAAGCCAATAGAACAGGAATGAAAAGACAATGTCTGGATCTGCTGAACCAATACCAGAAACTGCTTACCTGGAGACAAGCAGATCTCAAACTTCTTAGTCTCAGAACCCTTCACAATCATGCCCATTGTTCAGGAATGTTAAATGAATGTGCTTGGTTATGTAAGATGTTAACATTAGAAGAAGCTGAATAAAGGGTATATAAGAACTCTATTATCTCTGCAACTTTTCCATAACTCTTCTTTATACTTTCAAAATTATTTCAAAAACAAAGTTTTAAAAAACTATTGAGGACCCCCCCTGAAACCTTTCATTTATATGGAATGTATCTATTGATATTTACCATATTATAAATAAAAATGAAGGTATTTTTGAAAATTTTTATTTATTAATTTATTTGAACATAAAAATAAGATCTATTACATATTAACATAAGTAACGTATTTTTGTGAAAATTATATTTTCCCAAAAAAATTTTTTTGGTGAGAATACCAATGCTTTACATTTCTACAAATTTTTTCAGTGTGTGATGTGATAGCAGACAGCTAGATTCCTATCTTCATCTGCATTCTGTCTGATATGTTGTTCTGGTTCAATTATATGAACTCTAGCCTTACACAGGCATTTAGTTTGAAAAAGAGTATGTTAATGGCCTTTCCAGATAATTGCAGATATTGCTTTTTGATACAACACTGAAAATCAACAAATGCTAGTTTTTCAAAAAGGTCAGTTGCAATATGGAATCTGAAATCATATAACTGACCTTTTCATACTTTATTAAAATCTATTTGTCAATTTTGCATTTTTTTTTTTAGACCAAGTCTCAGGCTGTCACCCTGGATAGAGTGCCGTAGCATCACAGCTCACAGCAACCTCAAACTCTTGGTTTAAGTGATTCTCTTGCCTCAGCCTCCCAAGTAGCTGGGACTACAGGTGCCTGCCATAATGCCCAGCTATTTTTTGGTTGAAGTTGTCATTGTTTTTTTTAGCTGGCCCAGGCCAGGTTCGAACCCACCAGCCTCAGTATATGTGGCCAGCACCCTACGCACTGAGCTACAGGCACCACCTCAATCTTGCATTTTGAATGGCTCTTCTACACACTCATAATTTTGTACTATGATCCATTCATTTATCAGTGAACTAGTACTGGAAAACTGCCTGAGCTGTGCAGGACTTTCAATTGATGGCATTTTTCATGATAAAATAAAATACCAAACCCATGCCTACCATCCTATCACTCTGGGAGGCAGAGATGAAGGATCCCTCGAGTTCAGGAGTTTGAGACCAGCCTAAGTAAGAGAGAGATCCCATCCCTACCAAAAATAGAAAAATTAGCTGGGCACTGTGGCAGGCACCTATAGTCCTAGCTACTGGGAAGGCTGAGGTAGGAGAATTGCTTGAACCCAGGAGTTTGAAGTTGCTGTGAGCTAGGTGACACCACGGGACTGTAGCCTGGGCATCACAGAGTGACTTGTCTCAAAAAAAAAAGAAATAAAATACAAAGTGAACATAAAGTTTGTGTGCAACTTAAAATAGCCTAAGATAGTAAATTGCATGCGAACTTTATGGACACCCTGTGTAAAGAAAAAAAATCACATTTGTTAATACCACCATTTATTTTATCATATAAGTCTGTAAGTTGGGAAGCTGACAAGCTCATAGTGGCAAATATAAGTTTTCCAGAACTCTAATTTTCATTTGAAAGCTTAAATGTAGCTAAGTGCAGTGGTTTATATTGTAATCTTAGCTACTCAGGAGACTGAGGTAGGAGAATTGCTTGAACCCAGGAGTTCAAGGAGTTTAAGGCTGCAATGAGTTATAATCACTCCAGGGTTGTTTGTTGTTTTTTTTTTTTAAAGACAGAGTTTTACTTTGTCACCCTTGGTAGAGTGCTATGACATCATAGCTCACAGCAACCTCAAACTCTTACACTCAAGCAATTCTCTTGCCTCAGCCTCCCAAGTAGCTGGGATTACAGGCACCCACCACAACACCCAGTTATTTTTAGAGATGAGGTCTTGCTCTGGTTCAGGCTGGTCTAGCCACTGCACACCATTCTTTAGCCTGGGGTGCCAGAGACAAACCTCATCTTTAAAATAAAAGAAATACAGAAATGAAAGAAAGAAAGCTTGAATAATATTTTTTTATTAAATCATAGCTGTGTATATTAATGCAATTATGGGGTACAATGTGCTAGTTTTATATACAGTTTGAAATACTTTCATCATACTGGTTAACATAGCCTTCACTGCATTTTCTTAGTTATTGTGTTAAGACCTTTATGTTCTACACTTAGTAGATTTAACATCTACCCTTATAAAATGCAAAATACGTGGGGTTCCACCAATTACCCTCCCTCCCTCCATGCTTTTCCCTCCTCTCCCCTCTCCTTCCTCTTTGCCCTTCATCTTGGGCTGTAGTTGGGTTATAGCATTCATATGGAAGTGTAGGTGTTTATAAATTGGTTTCATAATAGGGCTGAGTATATTGGATACTTTTTCATCCATTCTTGAGATACTTTGCTAAGAAGAATGTGTTCCAGTTCCATCCATGTAAACATAAAAGAGGTAAAGTCTCCATCTTTTTTTAAGGCTGCATAATAGACCATGATGTACATATACCACAATTTATTGATCCATTCATGGACTGATGGACACTTGGGCTTCTTCCATGACTTAGCATTTATGAATTGGGCTACAATAAACATTCTGATGCAAATATCTTTGTTATAAACTGATTTTTGGTCTTCTGGATATATACCTAGTAGAGGAATTGAAGGATCAAATGGCAGGTCTATATTTAGATCCATAAATGATCTCCAAACATCTTTCCAAAAGGAACATATTAGTTTGCATTCCCAGCAGCAGTGCAGAAGTGTTCCCTTTTCTCCACATCCACGCCAACATCTCTGGTTTGGGGATTTTGTGATGTGGGCTAATCTTACTGGAGTTAGATGGTATTGCAAAGTAGTTTTCATTTGCATTTCTCTGATGATTAAGGATGATGAGCATTTTGTCATATATCTCTAGGCCATGAGCCTGTATTCAAAGAAGTTTCTCTTCAAGTCCCTTGCCCACACTGAGATGGGATCACTTGTTCTTTTCTTGCTAATACATTTGAGTTCTCTGTGGATTCTGGTTATTAAACCTTTCTCAGAGACATAACCTGCAAATATCTTCTCCCATTCTGAGGGATATCTGCTTACTTTACTTACTGTGTTCTTGGCTGTGCAGAAGCTTTTTAGTTTGATCAGATCCCAGTAATATATTTTTGATGTTGGTTCAATTACTTGGGGAGTCCTCCTCATAAAATATTCTCCCAGGCCGATTACTTCAAGTGTTTCCCCTGCACTTTCTTCTAGTATTTTTATAGTTTCATGTCTTAAGATTAAATCTTTTTTTTTTTTTTTGAGACCGATCCTCAAGCTATCCCCCTGGGTAGAGTGCCATGGCATCACAGCTCATAGCAACCTCCAACTCCTGGGCTCAAGCGAGTCTCCTGCCTCTGCCTCCCAAGCAGCTGGGACCACAGGCGCCCCCGCCACAAGGCCCAGCCATTTTTTGGTTCAGCCATCATTGTTGTTTGGCGGGCCCGGGCTGGGGATTCAAACCCGCCACCTTAAGTGTACATGGCTGGCACCGAGCCCTGTGTATAGTTTAATAAAATATCATGTGAAATCATCTGACTTTTCATTTTTGGAAAATACACAATTGTCTACAAATTATTGCCTATTATGAGAAATCTGAAATATATCTTTGTGGAA
>CAUYQV010051798.1:0-48045 GCA_963574575.1 Galagoides demidoff | reverse complement strand
GCTGGGACCACAGGCGCCCGCCACAACGCCCGGCCATTTTCTGGTTGCAGCCATCATTGTTGTTTGGCGGGCCCGGGCTGGGGATTCGAACCCACCACCTTAGGTGTACGTGGCTGGCGCCTTAGCCGATTGAGCCACAGGCGCCGAGCCTTCTATTATTATCCTTGTATTATACATTATTGTCGCCATAAGCATGACTTTCTCAGAAGACGATTGGGAGATGAGATGATTTAACACATGACACTGCATCATTTACAACTGAGTTGTGTCTTCTTTTGATGCTCCTCATTGATCAAGGGAGAAAGAAAAGGAAAAGAATATTTCTTTCTTCCTCAAAGAATAGCATCCAGCTCTCTTTGATCTTGAGTTTGGGCTCCCTTTTAAATGGGTTTTATTTTAAAATTTTGTGAGATCACCCTCAACAAGCTTCATGAGTAGAAGTCTTGCCCAGGGCTCACAAACAAACCCCTTGCTTGCAGGGACCAGGCAGGTAACCTGTTTGGGGGCTTGTGTGAAGTGCTATGCACAGAATCTCCCACAAGAGGGAGCAATTCATAAATGGTAGCAGCGAGTTATGACTGTGATGATGACAAGGAGAGAGAGGAAGAACAAAAAGAATTAAGAAAAAGAGGAAGAGACTCTTGGGCCCTCGACGCTGGGGATTCAGTGCTTCCCCACTCTGTTACCCGTCATCCAGGCTTCATAAAGACAACAGCCCTATTCTAGGGAGGATCCCTGTGCTATGATTTCGTAGTCAAGCTTTCTCTAAGGGCGATACCCCTAAGTGATTTTCAACTTAACCTGGAAATCCTTATTGTTGTTCTTGGTCATTTACAATAAGGAGTTTTTCCTATTTATTAACTGCTTCAAAAAAATCCATTAAAATACCACACACCATTTCTTGTTTGCATGTGCTATATTGTAGCTGTCAACCTCTATAACTTAAAATATTTTCTTAAATTTGTTAGGTAAGATAACTGTCATTTTGCATCCCCCCCAAAGCATAGTTCTGCAAACCCAAGGGGCTAGAAGTCCCCTGTTTAAGAGCCATGTTCCCCTACTGACATTCAGTAGCCAATATCCATTTAAAAACATGCCTGGAGAGGGTAAAATATATTCATGAAAATTCTCCCACTACTGGAGGATGATGTCACAAAACCAAGTATTTGAGTGAGTTCATTTCCAAGTGTAGCCTTTGTTTGGCCCACCATTTTTTCTTTCACTTTTGGAAAAGGGGCCAAAGGTCAGACAGGACATCTAAGTTTCTTGCTACTATATGTGTGCATGGTGCCTCTCTGTCCAAGCTTTTTGCATTTTTCAGCACAGGCTGATGTGGTGTTAAAATCAGGAGAATGATTACAGTTCAGTAAATACTCACTCCGCCAATGTCCGAAGGAGGACTCTGCTTCTCACTCATGATGGGCTTGTTCCTATAACTTGCTTTGGACAATGGAATCTGGGCAGAAGTGAAACGTGTGGTTCCCCAGTGTAGGTGTTCAGAGCACCACGTGTTCATGCTTGCTTCCCTGGGGGACCCCTGCTAGAGAAGGGCAGGCCCCAGGGACCACTACACCCTCCATCCTGGGCACCAAATGAGGCATGCCTACCTCACCAACCAGCAGACATGTGAGCAGAAGAATAAACTCTATTGAAATTGCCACCATTTTCTGAATAAGAAAAAAATCACAACTTGGAAAAGAGATTGATGTTCTTTCGGGGGAAAGCCAAAATTCTCTGGGTATCTGCACCTGCCACTGACTTCCTGCTGCGGATGCTGCAGGGACAGAAGGTAACTTGTGGAAACTTCATAGCAATGCAAATGAATTGTCTAGTCAAGATATGATTGATTCGTGCCCTGTAGAAAAGATAATCTCAGACTTACATTTTATGGCCTTTTCAATATTAACCTGTTTTGCATGTTTTAGCAAACTTATTTCACTCTTCCTGCTTGTCTGTGTACTTTTCTGTCCCATACAATCTCCTTTGAACTGGTCTTCAGGTATTTCTAATTCCTTTGTTACTTAATCAGTTGGATACAAATCTTTGACCTGTATTCATTTTAAATGCCCAGGAGAGTTATGTTTTTAACTTTTAAAATAAACTTTAGCATCGGTTGTGAGCAGGGTCTAACTTAGGGGGATGCTCATCACTGACTGAAAGTTCCGGGGCAGCTACTTGGCCCCTCTGGGCTTCCATGTCCGTATCTGCAAAGTGAGGGTTTGTCCGGAGACTCTTGTGTATAGAGCGAGAGGATTATAAACCCATCCCACAGGCAAAGATGCTGAGACTTCGAGAGGTTTAAAGATTTCCTCTGTCTTCCACATTAGTTCACCATCTGCTGGACTACGCACCAAAGAGACCTCTGGCTGCACAGATGAAAACCTTACATGAGCTTAAGGTTCTTGCTTAAAGAAAAGAGCAGAGTATATGGAGTCTCACAGACTGAATTCCAACCTTGGCCTCACTAATTAGTAGCTGTCTAACCTTTGAACAAATTGCCTAAACTCTATAAGCCTCAGTTTCTTCATATATAAATATGGAGATAAAAAATGTACCTTATAATGAGGCTATAAAACAGCAAAAGGAAAGTATAGTGCCAGGTACGGCACCTGGCATGTGGCGTGAGTGCTATAAATCCAGCTTGTCTGCCGTGCCTTTCAGCAATGTCAGAAGAATTCCTCCTTCAGAGTCAAACCAGCTGAGAGTTTGAATCCAGGCTCTGTTACTTTCAGGCTGTGACTTTGGACAGGCCAGAGGCGCCCTGTGCTTTGTCCTACTCTCAGTGGAGATGCTAGTGCTCCCTCTTAGTGTCACTCCGAAGGTGACACAGGCAACGCCCAGGACTGCTGAACCCAGGAGGCCGCAGTGTCAGTGCTGACTCCCTTATTTTTGTCCTTGGCGCATGATGAAAAGCCCTCAGGCAGAGTGAGGTCAGAAAGAAGACCAACAAGGGCCTTTGTGTGGAATTTTGAACAGAAACTGCTGTAAAAGCCAGACTCACATCAACAAGGATTCAGATCAAGGACCATAGGATTGGGGAGCCCAATTATCAGATGAAAGGAGAAAAATTACATGATTGAGGAGCTCTGGCTTAATCAAGAGGTTACGTGAACCCTAATTTCTAATGTTAATGGGCACTATTATGTGTTTCTATGCAATTCTGGAAGATTTATGCCCATCTTAATGGCTGGAGATGTCCTTCAAATTTTCCATCTGCCCTGGAATAGGTCTAATGTGATAACAAACAGGAAATCGACTGGGCTAAGGGACATGCAGTTCTATTTTGTACCATAAAATACACAAGGCTGCTGACATTGCATATTAATTAGCTGATTCTTCCCTTTCCAAATTAAGAGCTCAGTTTTGTATTACTTGCACGGATATGAAACTTGGCTGTATGGTTCTGGATGCATGGAGATCTCACTTGCTGAATATTTTTAGAGCACCACCTAATAGTTCCTAGGATCTTCCAGCCCTGACAATGAGTGAGGTAAGGCACAACCAAAACCATGAGAAATCTCTCACCATCTAGGAAGATGACGGGGGAGGATAAGAAGACAGTGAACGTGATCGCAGTAAAGTGTTTCAGAAACGTGTTATCTTCCAAGTCACCCGGTGTGGTTTCATCCTGCAGTCACAGGGAATCTTGGGAGCTTCCTGATCCCTTCTCATGAGCTTAAGGTTCTAGGATTTGGGCCAATAGAAGGCTAAGGCCTGATTTTTCCCTACGTCCCTTTTTCTGTGTCTGTGTTTAAAAACTCTTTTTCTGGTTCCTTTAATAAATAATATTGCACAATTACAATATGCCAGGTACTCTACTAGGTGCCAGAAATACAGCTATAAACAAAACAGGCAGAAATTCTTACACTTAGAAAGCTTATATTCAAGTGAGGGAGACCAACAATAAACATGGCCGCGGGGAAACACGAGCAGGATTTTACTTGACGTTCCAGTTATTTGCAGCCACGTAACCAACCATCCCAAACTCCCTTGCAAAGCAACCTCCCTTGTACTGTGTGTGTGGATTCTGTGGGCGAGGAATTCCCACCACACAGCAAGGATGGCCTGTTTCCTCTTTTCAGTGTTGGGGCCTTGTTGGGATTCCAGGGGTCCTGGTTCCCTGAACCTGGGTTGACCTGGTTTGATTACCTGGCTGAGCTATAAAGTTCTACTGAAGCACAGAGGTGATGGAAAGTCAAAGTGAGTAAAAACTGAAAATAAAAGTGGAGTAGCACAGGCCACATGAATAGAAAGAAAGCAGGCATCTCTGCACCTCGGGCATTATTGTCCATCTATTGGTTATTGATTATTGCCTTTCTCTGTTGGTCCTTGGTTACCTAGGTTACCTTATCCTCATCTCATACTCTTTTTCCTTTTTTTTTTTTTTTGAAGAGAGTTGCTGAATGGGGAATGTTCCTATGGGCCCTCCAGACTTCCTTGTTCAGCAGGCTGGGCTTTCCTCCCATCCCCCTTGAAGCTCCTTTCTCTGAGTCCCCTCTCAGGCCCCAGCTGGGACTGTCTGTCAATGACTCAGACAGTTGTATGAGGTCGGGTGAGAGGATGCATTTCCACCAGGACACGCCTTCACAGAAAATGGCTGGAAGCTGCACTCAGCTGGGACTGTCGGTCAGGGTGCCTACACATGGCCTCCCCAGTGTGGTCATCTCAGGATAGGGGGGTTTCTCAGATGGCACCTGAATGGCCAAAGAATGAAGCAGAAAGCAGCCTTTTATGACCTAGCCTCAGAAGTCACCTTGTGTCGCCTGTGATGTGTGCCATTGGTCAAAGAGTCACAACCCCCTGACATTCAGGAAGATGGGAAACGGAGTCAATGGGCAAAGTTTTATACAATTTATGACTATATTTTAAAATCAGCACACTACGATAGCGTCAATTTGTTGCAGGAAAATGCGGTCTGATGGAAAGAAAGAAACACCCACACATCTGAGTTTAAAGGAGGAAGGGCTTTATTTCATCTGGAGCCACAGTGGACTACAGTCCAAAAAAGGCTGAGCTCCCACCTGCCTCTGTCTTTTCCTTTTTATTTCCAGCCAAAGGTTCCTTGTTCATGGGTGCTCTTCTTATTGGTCAGTTTGAATTGCGCTGGAGAAGGCAGGCAAAGGCTTTGACAGAACCACAAGCTTTACTGGAGTGGAAGCAAGTGTTAGTTTCAAGGTCCCAGGAAGTTAAGTTTCTACAAATTCCTAAGAGCTGAGTTAGCACAGGGAGGACTTTGCAGGACTGTCCTTGGGGTCTTGTGAGAAGACTTTCATTCTTTCAGGCTTTACTTTTCCTGGGTATCCTCTCTCCAATTCATTATCCCGGGAGGGGCCTTGGATTTAAAGTCAATCAAACTGGAGTTGAGTAGCAGATCCAGCACGTGCTATTCTGGGAGGCGTTACTGTGCACCTGCGGGTTAGTCACCACCTGGGGCTGTGGGTGGAGCTGGATGCAGTTGCTCCCCTCCTGGTGGAGCGGGAATGGGAGGTGACTCAATACAAATTGGTACGCGCAGTGACAGAGAGCACACAGAAGGCTGTGGAACCACATAGAAACAGGAATTAGCTGAGTTAACTTGGGAAATTATTTAAATCTCTGCCTTAACGAGTCTGATAACACCTACACCTACATTATGAGGCTGGTAAAGGGCTAGACGAGCCGTCTGAAGTAGCCCCCGGCTCCTCACTCTACCCCATGTAGGTCCCTGAGAATCGCTTCTCACTGTCTGATACTTTCCTACTTTGCCTTTTGGTTTGCTTGTTTCCTTGCTTATTGTCTGAACTCCCCAAACCAAAATCCAAGAAATGCAATCTATCATTGAGGTTGTGGTACAGAAAATGAGCTATTCTCTCCTAGAAAGCCCTGCTCCTCAGCTATGTGTGTGCCTCACTCCTTTACCTTCTACAAAAACTGCCAATCTATGGCCTAATCACTCATACCCCACAGCCCTCCCTGGAACCTCTGCTCCCACTTGCTCTAAATGCCTTTTTCCTATGGCACTTGTAGCTTCTACCATGATCTCCATCCATTTGACATGTGCTGTATTTATTGTCTCACAGGGGTGGGGGTCTTTGTTTTAGTCTCTGATACATCTCAAGTGCCTGTAACTGCACCCTCCTCATGGGAAAAGAGAAGAATGCCTTGGGTGGGGTGGAGCTCGGGGTCAGAAGTGGGTCGGGGGTCCTTTGTAAGCCAGGATAAAGAGGTGGGATGTTTTTCCAAAATAAGGTAAGCAATGTGGAATTTTATAGGGAAGCATGACGTGAACTGATTTATGCTTTTATTTTACTCTGGAGTAAGACTGGACAGAAGGAGATGCACTAAGGGCTGCTTCAGGAAGCAGGAGAGAGGACTGGACCCTGGCGTGATGCTGGAGATGCAGGGATGGGGACAGCAACAGGAGGTGTCTGAACGCTGAAGGCAGAACAGACAGGACATGCTAATGGGTGGGGGAAAGGGTAACAGAAGGAAACCAAAGATGACTAATAGGATTTTGACTTGAATAGCCAGGTACAAGGTGATGCCATTTATGTAAATAAGACTGAGAAAGAAGCAGAAGGGGGTGTGTGTAGTAAGGTGTGTGTATGTGCATGAGTGTTGTATGGTGGGAGTACAGTGTGGTATGGTGTGAGTCTGGTGTGTGCAGTATGGTGTGTGTGTGCTGTGGTATGTGTGTAGTGTGGTGCATGTAGTATGGTGTGTGTAGTGTGGTGTGTGTAGTATGGTATGTGTGGTATGGTGTGTATAGTGTGGTATATGTGGTGTGGTGTGTGTAGTGTGGTATGTGTGGTGTGTTGTGTGGGGTGTGGTATATGTAGTATGGTGTGGTGTGTGTACTGTGGTGTGTGTAGTATGGTATGTGTGGTATGGTGTGTGTAGTGTGGTATGTGTGGTGTGTGTAGTGTGGTGTGTAGTGTGGGGTGTGTGTAGTATGGTGTGGTGTGATGTGTGTAGTATGGTGTGTGTAGTGTGGTATGTGTGGTGTGTGTACTGTGGTGTGTTTAGTATGGTATGTGTGGTATGGTGTGTGTAGTGTGGTATGTGTGGTGTGGTATGTGTAGTGTGGTGTGTAGTGTGGTGTGTGTAGTATGGTGTGGTGTGATGTGTGTAGTATGGTGTGTGTAGTGTGGTATGTGTGGTGTGTGTAGTATGGTGTGTGCACTGTGGTATGTGTAGTATGGTATGTGTGGTGTGGTGTATGTGGTGTAGTGTGTGTAGTGTGGTATGTGTGGTGTGTGCAGTGTGGTATGTGTAGTGTGGGGTGTGGGGTGTGGTGTGTGTAGTGTAGTGTGTGTAGTGGTGTCTGTGGTATGTGTAGTGTGGTGTGGTGCATGGGGTGTGGTGTGTGTGGTGTGGTGTACGTAGTGTGCTGTATAAGTAGTGTAGGGTATGTGTGTGTGCATGTAACGTGGTGTGTATAGTACGCTGTGTTGTGTGTATAGTGGTGTGAGAAGGCACGGTAGGGGGGCAGTAATTCGAGATTTTATCAGTTTGGATAGTTGAGAGATGAACATCAGACGTCCTGAAGGAGCATTCCCCACCTAGAATCCATCCGAAGGAATGATCAGAAGTGCCCACCAAGATTCAGATTCTTTATTGCATGATTATATTCGTAAGTCAAAACCTGGAAACCCCCATGAGGTCCAGCATTATGAGACCTGGGGAAACCAGATCCAGGTGCTCCGTATGTTAGAGCAGCAGTCCCCCTGCCTTTTTGGCACCAGGGACTGGTTTCATGGAGGACAATTCTTCCGTGGACTGGTGGCAGTAGAGGGCGGTTTAGATATGAATCTGCAAGCAGTTGATGTGTTACGGTCTCTGTGCAGTTAAATTTCTCTGCTAATGACGCCCTGTGTCTGCGCCCTCCCCAGGGCTCGCATTAGCACCTCAGCTCCACCTCAGATCATCAGGCCTTAGCAGTGCTCAACCTAGATCCCTCACACGCGGTTTACAGTAGGGTTCCTGTTCCTGCGAGAACCTAAGGCCTCATCGATCTGACACAGGTGGAGCTCAGGCGGTGCTGTGCGTGATGGAGCAGCTGTAAGTACATGAAGCTTTGCTTCCTAACAGGCCAGGGACCAGCCACAGCGTGCGGGTTGGGCTTGGCAGTGTTAGAGGACTGCCTGGTCTTCTACATGCTGCTTACAAAGATTGTAATGACACGGAATTTCTCATTAAGTGAACAAATAGCTGGGCAAATGCTTGCTGCGTGGTGTATTTATAGAGAAATACCCACCAAATACCCTCATGGCATACCCTATAAACCATGAAAATTTAGAACGGCAAGAAATCTCAGAGGTCATCATTTCAGAATGCTGGCTCTAGCTTGGAGAAAGAAAAGATCCCTGAAGACTAAGGCGGCTAAGAGAGGTCCTTGTTTAGGCTGTGAAATCTGACCCTGTTAATGGGGAAAGACCTGAAATGAAGGGGACCCGTGTCCTGGTCTAATTGCTGTTCCTTAGCCTGGTGACCTGGAACATGGTGTACTCTCTCTTCGTCCGGCTTTTCCACAGTAAGTGAGGCAGGTGAGAATCCCACGGACTCCTACTTCTTGGGTTTCCACAGTGCACACGCCATGGACTCTTCCTTATGACATGGAGAGTTTCAGGTACAAAGAGCTGTTGAGCTCACCTCTTCCAGCGCGCCGATAACTCAGCTAATGTGAAGAGGGCAGAGACCTTCCCAAGGGCACACATGCTTCTCTAAATAAATATCAGTTTATAGATTTCAGCAGAATAAGCAGAAACAAACAAAAGATGAAAAAAATTGGCCATTAGAGGAAAAACTGATGACAGGAAAAAAATCAATTAGCCTCGGTCTTAAAAAAATCAATTGTGAATTTAATTGATTTCAAATAAAAATATTTTCTAGCTTTATTAGTAAGATGCATTATTAGATCACTGAAAGTCATGCTCGCATCAAGCATTAGTGTCTAGGAAGACAAACTAGGCTTCTGCACTTTTGTTTCCCACTTCTAGTCTTGTCTCCATTGGCAAACCATTGTGTACCCCAAGATGGGGAGTCATCGTCTCACACACAGCCCTGCTGCTTGAAACTGTTCAACAGGCACCATTTTCTATGAAATGAAGGCTGAGGTCCCAGAGCTGGTCTCTGCCTCTCTCTCCAGCCCTCTTGCCCACTTCCGCCCTCTCCTACTATGCTGTTTCTAGACCCGATCTTTGCTTATGCTCTTCTTTTGACCTTGCCTATCTCTCCTCACCTGGTACAGGGGACAAACATCTACTCATCTTTCCAGACTCAGCCGAGCATCATCTTCTCTATGAAGCCTTTTCTGACCTCTCCCGTCCTAGCTGGACCTGCTAGCTTTCTCCTTTGTAACTGATTATACGGGGCTCTGCACTGGCTGCCGTCCTAGTCAGAGTAACAATTCGTGGTATTTATTTCTTTGCTTGTCTACCCCCAGGTAGACTGAAATCTTGAAAACAGGAAATAAGTTATTCCATGTTGGTATCTGCAGTACCTACTATGACGCTGTCATTCACTCATTTAATGAAAATTGATTAAGTCCTTGCTAAGTTCCCTGCACTCTTGTAGGTACAGAAGAAAGAGTAGAGTAGCAGAGACTACACTTGCTTGCCAAAACCCCCTTCTGCTATAGTGGTCGACTCTTTTTTAATCTGAGTACATGGGCACCCATTTTCCAGCCTGCCTGGCAGTCTTGTGGTCTCATGAACAAGTTAAAGCTAGTGGAATGTGAATGGAACTAATGCGTACCCTTTCTGGGCCATGATCTTTATTATTTTTTATTTTGAAACTTGCAGAAAAGTTGCAAAAATAGTACGAAGAATTACCATATATCCTTTGCACAAATTCACAAAGTTAACCTTTTGTCACATTTGCTTTATCCGTCCCTCTCTCCCTGGGCCATGACCTTCAAGGGGAGGAGAGCCCTTCCTTTCCTTCTCCCCTTTTCCTGCTAGCTTGAATATGGATGCGATGGTGGGAGGGGCGGCAGCCATTGTGAACCATGAGATGGTAGCTTCAGGTTGAGGATGGCAGAACAATTTGGAAATAGACTAATTTTTATTTACCTCCAAGCCTTCACACCATCCTTGAACTCTTTCTAAACTTACATGAGAAAGATAAATTAATGTTCAGCTTATTCAGACCAATGTGTTTGGGGGCCTCTTTGTTATAGCAGCCAACTCTGTATCTTGGTCACATAAACAGTGTCTCAAGCAGACATGGTCTTTTTACTGGCTGAACTTTACCGTAGACACTCAACACATACGTAACTGAAGGAATAAATGAATAAGTAGTTAAAGGTCTAACTAGAGAGAACTAGGTAGAAAAATAAATATACATGATTTACTAATTCGTCACAACAGACAGATAGCATCATATGCTATGAGGATGAAATTATGTGTAGCCAGTGAGCTTAGGCATTCCAGATTCACTACCCTGAGTGCCTCTCCCTCTGCCTGTGAAGCCACTGTGGTTCTTTACTTCTCCCTTCACACATTGTCCTTATTCTGTTTCCTCTTCATCTTTTCCAGAGCCACAGCTCTAATTTGGCCCCTCATTACCTGTTACCTAAATCACGGCTCTAGTTAGTGAGCTGGCCTCTCCACCCTCCCGCCAACCTCCCTGCTGTTGCCATGGCAACCTTCCCCTGGCACAGGGCTGATCAAAACCTTGGAGGGTGCCCCTCTGCTTTCAGGTAACAGGCCAACCTCCTTAAATTAGCTCCAGGCTCCAGCCCAGCCCCCTTCCCCGCCTCCTCTCCCACTGGCTTTCCCCACCTACGCTGTGTCCCTGTCCCACTTACTATTTCTTTCTCAATGCCATTCTTTCAAGCCATCCCTTTCCCTGAAATGGATCATCCAGCCTCACTCCTGCCTCTGCTTGTTAAAATGCTACCCTTCTTTCAAAGTCCGGCAAAGTGTGTCTCCTTTATGAGGCCTTTTATTTTTTATGTTTTAGAGTCAAAAGGATTCTATCCTCTCTTTGAACATTCTTTGCCTTCTACATTCCTAATACAGCATTTGTCGTGCTTAGATTGGGATTCATTGCAAGGAGGGTAGAGCCGAGAGATGATATGATACCAATGTTAATAACAATGACAATAACAATAATAATAATTTCTGATCATTGGCTGAGGGCTCACTGCACACCAGGTCCTGAGGCCTTTACCTGCTTTTCAAGGTGTCCTCAACAATCCTGTGGGTAGCTCCATTTAGAGCAAGGAAGTCATAGGCACAAAGACGGTAAGCAACCTGTCCAGGGTCATTCTGCTGGGGTTCTGAATCCCAACCCGACCATTTACTAAACACATGAACTTAGGCAAGTCTTAGTATCCTCAACTTTCTACCGTTTTCTTGAGATAACTGTATGATATAATGTACAGAGAGTATCAGTCCCATGTACACAGCAAGTGCTCAACTCATCCCATCTTATCTGTCGAACAACCATTCATGTCTTATATCTTGACTATTCACACAGTTTCCTGTATGTGGTAGGTACCTATAAAATGTTTATGCTGAAGCTTATGCTTTGTGTTGGAAGCCAAGGCCCCAGGCATACTCACTCTGCCAAGTAGCTTCAGATACCAAAGATAGGAGTGTATTGTCTGTGGCTCAGACTGTTGGTCATACACCAATACATCCTTAGTAACAACAGTAGGCCAAGGGCACGGTGGCTCATGCCTCTAATCCTAGCACTCTGAGAGGCTGAGGCGGGAGGATTTCTTGAGCTCAGGAGTTCTAGACTACCCTTAGCAAGAGTGAAACCCTATCTCTACTAAAAATGGAAAAATTAGCGGGGCATTGTGGGTAGGCACCTGTAGTCCCAGCTACTTAGGAGGCTGACACAAGGGTATCCCTTGAGCCTAGGAGTTTGATGTTGCTATGAGCTAGGAGGTTGCCACTGCACTCTATCCAGGGTGACAGAGTGAGACGCTGTCTCAAAAGAAAAGGAAAACCAACAACATGTTTTAGCTCAAAACACATTTCTCTTGCTGCTAGACAGGCCCACATAGCTCAGTTCTGGCCACCTTTGTGAGCAGAAGTGAGGGGGGTAAGGTGCCTCTCTTGCTCCTGCCCTCCTTCTTGCCACGTGGGATGAGGATGTGAAAGGGAATCCTCATGGACCCCTCAGACAGAGGAGGTGACACCCTAGAGATGGCAGCAGAGGGAGGAAGATTGCGGACACACATGGAGAGCTCACGGGGAAGCCCAGACCCTGAGCTTACATTAAGATTGACACAGGACAACAGTTAACTTCTGACTTGTTCAAGCCACTGTATCTGAACTTGTTACAGCCATCAAACTGGTATCCCAAGTAGTAGTGTCACAGGCGCCCAGGTGAACACAGATGCATTATGAAGTAGTCACTAGCGGAATGAACTTGGGGAAGGCACGTAAGCACTCAGTGCCTCCATCCCCTCATCTATAAGGTGAGACAGCGGGGACACCCGTGCTGCAGGGTGGATGAGATAACGCGTGTAAGTTGCTTAGCACAAGGCTTGGCACACACTAGGAGCTCAATAAATTCTAGTAATTATTGTTATTAAAAGTAAGCTGAAACTGCAGCTCTCCAGATACCTACCCTGCAGCTCTCCTGATACCTACCTCAGCTGGGGTGCTGATTCTGCTCCTGAAATAGCTGGTACAGTGATCTCATCCTCCCATGTTTATAGAATTTGCTACACAAATATGTTTCTCTCCAGCCCCTTCTACTGATGTCATCTTTGCCCTCCACGCCTTGACCTTGTGCCAAAGCACAGAAAGGCTTCTATCAGCACCAGAGGGAAAGCAGAGGAAAGTCACATAGCTGTCACCATGACACATTTCTGAACTAGCTGGTAGATCTTCAGGGCATATGGTTTGCTCAACAGAGGGGCCAGGGGAATAAAACACATTTTTACCAAGGGCATCCCATGGCCTAGGATATTCACAGGCAGTATACATTTCACAGAATCCTCAATCATCCCTCCACGGTCACGGATACACTAGCACAGATGTTAAAACTAAAGATGAGAGATGTGAAGTGAGTGTCCCGGGTCACACAGCTGGACAAGGACAGGATGTGTATCCTGAGACAGCAGCTGGTCTGAGGGAAGTCAGAGGTCTCAGCATTTCAAGGGTCATAATTTAGCAGCTAGGTATGTTCCTTAGGCATCAAGGAATGTTAAGATATCTCTGGGATCCCTTCCAGAAATCCAGGAAGGCAAGGAATATTAAGAGATCTCTGAATTCACTCAGACCAGCTTCCACCTGTGGATGAGGGGATACCAGCATGAAAATTGATTTCTTTGGCCACTGAGGAAAATCCTCTTGTTAAAAACCTCTGCCATCTGCCTTTTAGCATTGAAGCCCAAGAGGCTCTCCACGGCCTTGAGGACTCCCCAGTTCAAGGCTTCCCAGGGCGTCAGGCCCCAGAGGTTCGCCTAGTGTTTTCTCAGAGTGCCTGCCTCTCCCAGGTGCCTGCTTTCTGGCTCCCAGATTATAGTTTACTCTCAGGTTATACTTAGGCTTAAGTAAGAGAGACTCCAGATACTAGGAATAAATATTTTCTTAAATAAACAAGAAAGGAGTGTTGCTAGAAATTAGACCCCTGTGCTCAGGGCCTCTGAGGCTAGGCTGGAGTTCCGAGGGTTTGAAAGTCTAGGGGAAGATCTCGGGGCTGTGGTGGATGGAAACGAGAGGCTGCTGGGGCTAGAGAGTTGATGAGGGTGTCACTGCCTTCCTGGCCCTCGGTTCTACCCAGCAGCTCCCCTAGGGGTTGTTCCTAAATGGGAGTCTACTCAACACAACTCGGAGGAAAAGGGGGGGAGGGGCGGTTCTGCTAGAACTCAGAAACAAACAAAGCAATAGGAATATTAGAAAAATCCCTGATAGAAGATAAAAATAAAACTGTGGCCCTAAGTCCTGCTCTCCCATTGTGAGTCCTTGTGCAAATTTCTTTACCTTCAGAGCCTCAATTTCCCTATTTGCAAAATGGAAAAATCAAGTATCAGTTTGGAGGGTTGTTCTGAAAATTGAGATGATAGTTGTCTAGTAACATGATTTCCCTGCCAGAAATCTGTGGTCTGATCTGGATCCTCACCTTCTTCCCGAAAGGATGCGCTTTGAAGAAAGGAAAACAACGACAACAGCAACACTCAGATTCACACGGTTAGGATGCATTCCAGCCAGCACCTCTCAGAACCATTCTCTAATGTTAATGTGTGTGACTGAGCTCAGTCCAGAACCGCTAAACTGAGACTTGACAGGTGGGCTGGTTCTCTGAATCCACATTTTAAATGGCACACCGGATAATTCCTGTGCATGTGGCAATATGGACATTCCTGACTCAGGTGGTGATAACTGACCATATCTGCACAACCCACGAATGGCTAAAATTAAAAAGACACCACCAAATGTTGACAAGGGAAGTAAAGCAACTGGAATTATTATAAACATCAGGGAGGAGTTTAAAATAGTGGAACGACTTTAGAAAATTGTTTAGAAGTATCTACTAAAGCTAAATAGAAGGTGTTTCTATGAACGAGCAGTTTCACTCCTAGGTACCTACCTACTCAGGAGAAGGGAATGGGTAATGTTTACAAAAGCCAGCTACATGCTCACAGACTCTTTATTCATGGTAACTCTGAACCGCAAGGAGCCCAAATGCTCGTCAACAAGCAACACGTTTGAAGAAATTGAGACATGTTCACTTGTCAGAAAATATTTTTTTCTAAGACTTGAAAAAGGGCCAAAGAGATGGCTGAGTGTCTCTTACTGCAATGCCGTGTTGTTGGGTGCTGTCTAGATGACCTCTCAAGTTTATCTGAGGGTAGAGGGGATGCACCTGCCTTTCCATTGCCTAAGCAACTTGACCTTCTAGAAAACTGATGGCAAAGCAAATGTTTTCTGTTCATAGCAAAGAAAAGAATTTCTGTGTACAGCAAAGAAAACAAATTCTGTCTCAGAATATAAACCTCAGTAAGTCAAATTCTCATGGAATCCTGGTTTTAACATCCTATGACTCTGCCATTAACTAACAAGTTGAATAGAATCTTTGATACATGGTCAGTATATATTTTTATAGGAGTAAGGGTATTAACTTGGGAAAATGATAATTTAGATGTATAATTTAAAACTGCATGTAATATAAAAGAACAACTCAGAATGTGCTGAAATACGGATGAATTGCAAAGATCTTATGTTGATTAAAAGAAGCTAAACACAAAAGATCACATGCTGTATAATTCCATTTGTATCAAAAATGGGCAAAACCAAAGTATGGTTTTGGAGGTCAGAATAATGGCTACCTCCAGCCAGTGGATGGCACAGTGACCAGAATAAAGCACATGAGAAGCTTCTAGGTGATGAAAATATGCGTGGCACGGTTACATGGGAGGACACACCTATAAAAATCATCAGAGCGAAAATTTAAGACATATTCACTCTTCCATAAGGAAGTTGTAGCTCAATTTATTTTAATCTTCTCAGCAGTGGTGTTATCCCCTCAGCACAGGATGGCATTTCAACCTCTCAGCAATAGTGTTATGTTGCTGTCACTAACCTGCCCCAGCCCTTTGAACCCTCAGAGCTGGGGGAGATGATGGGGACAAATGGCCGCTTCATCACAGGCCAGCCTGAAAGATGCTCCCTGACCCAGGTCTCCAGAGCTGTGGCCAGTCACACACTCGGTCACCCTGACAACTCCATTACAGTGGCCGAGGGCAGGACCAACCCCAGGTGGAGAGAGGGAATGTAGACAGATGCTCTGCATTTTACAGCTCAGCAAAGTGTATATTCAAGAAGCCCTAAAAAGCTTTCTAAGGAAGGTCTGTCAAGAATCATCACAGGCATCCATCTTGAAAGTAGCGCCCTCAGCAACATCTTCTACACAAAATCAAATCAAAACAGAATCTTTGCCTAGAAAGGAAACTTCAAGCCCTTTGCATCTTTCCCGTGTGCGGGCACCTGTCCCTGATGCCCTCCAGAGCTTCCACGGCAGGGACCCTCCAGCCTTTACTGACAAGGGAGTTCACTGCTCCTCAGGATCGATGACAGAACCCACTGGGGACTTACTCGGCTTCACCAGGTGAATCCTCCCACCAGCCCAGTGATGTAGCTGCTATCATTGTCACCATTTCACAGATGAGAAAACTGAGGCTTAGAGAGAGATTAGCTTACCTGCTCCAGACTGACCATACAATAGGGAACGGGGAAAGCCAGGGTTCTAATTCAGCTCTGCCTTTCCTGGGCCAGACCACACGACCCTCTGCTGGATTCCCCTTCCAGGTAAGCCAGTCCCACGCTGGGGAAGTTCTGATATTTAGAAAAGTTGTCCTTGTAACGACAACAGTCTGCCTCTTAGCAGCCCCCTCTCCGGTGTCTTCCGAGTGATTCTGCTTCTATGCCTGGGAACCACCCAAGACATCCTTTATTTTCTCGTATGTGAGAATATTTCACCTATTTGAAAATACTCCACATTTCTAAGTGTTCTCTTTTCCACAAAAAAATATAGATAACTTTTACTTTCCAGTCACCAACTAGCTGGATTTGGCAGGGACAGGGGGTCCTCCCAGGATGAGGGGCTTCCAGTGGAAAACAGACCCAGCCCCACCAAACCAGGGGGTTGGTTACCCTGCTTCTGAGCATGTAAAAATAGTGTCACTCCATGCAAAGATTTTTGTTTTTAATTTTCTTGTCTAGGTGTATTCTCCATGACAACTCTATCATTCAAAATGGTTTTTGCCAATCTAAAAACCGTACCTCAAATGGCTTAACCAAAAAAAAAAAAAAAAAAAAAAATGGAACTTATAGGTTCCTGGAACAAAAAGTCCAGAGTTCCAGGAACAGGAGCACCCTGAGATGGGACCCCACCTCTCAGCTTCTGTCTTCCTTTGCGCTACCCCTCCCGTTTGCCAGGGGGAAATCTCCCTGTCTTCAAAGGCCACTCCCTTCAAAAGACATGTCCCCACGAACCCCCAGGCCCAATGACAGTGGCCGCCTGTCTCCCCAAGACACACTCTGATGAGGGAGCGTCATTTGCTGGTGATCTCAGTTGTTCCGCACCCCCCGACTGTGCGTTGCTGAATCCCAGGGTCTTCATCTTGTCTGTTTTCATGCCTCTCTCCCTTCATCTCACCCCTCGCAGAGTTCCTGGTGTTTGTTGAATGAATAAAGATCGTCTTAACTTGTGGCCAAGACTGTTTGCGGCCACCCGATATCCACATCCTCTCTTTTTCTCAGCCGCAGAACTTCAATTTTGTAGGCCAGAATAATGCTTCCAGCCAAAAAGCAACATTTTCCAGCTTCTCCTGCAGCTAGATGAGACCATGAGACTACCCTTTGGCCAAGGAGATTTAAGTAGGAGCCTCACAGGGAACTCCCCCGAAAGTTGTTTCAAGGAGCTGACTTGGTGGGAAGGAGCCTTCTGCCTTCCCCAGGTTCTCCTGTGTGAAACGATGTCAGATTTCTTGAATTATGACTAATCTTGAGGACAGAAATCATGTAGTGAAGAAGACGGAATAGACAGATCAGCAGGTGACTCCTTGAAGAAAGTGTGAAGTTGCCTCAATTTCTTTGTCCCGGCATCTTTTACATGAAGGAGAAATAAGCTATCTGTTTAAACTGCTGTTATTTTCGGGTTTCATGTACAACCAACTTACTTTTAGTTCATAATCCACTGTCTGTTTGAATAAGGAAATATGTGTATGTATAACTGGTGGGAATTAGATTAACTTTTTGTTAACTAGCTTTAAAAGTGAAGTTCACCTCCTAGAATGACAACTCTTTGAGTTTCCTGTTTAAGGGATTGAATCAAGGAGGATTAATACCTTTTTTAAAATTAAACTACTGAGATAAAATGTGAGTGGGTGTCTGTAATGTGCTTTCTGACTTAAGAGTGCCGGAAAAACTCTGACGGAGAGAAACTGGTACCCGCTGAATGAGGGAGGGTTAATAACAGACCTGTGTCACCGTGACATGCGGGGAGACTTCTGCTCCTCAACATAAAGTCTCCTTCATCCTTCCTGCCTTAGTCTGAGGGAACAACTGACCCTACTTACGAACTTGAAGGTAATGAAGGAGCCAGGTCTTGAGGAAAACTCACAATATCTGGAGAGGCACATTTTAGGCGAGATCCTTATAGTATGTCTTGTAAGAAGACGCTGCTTCCTCTTTTAAGGGGAAAGAGGCTGCCCTGGTAGGCTGTAATTCTCTTAGGAGAATTTGAGGTTTTAACACTCTCAACCAGCCTCAACAACCCAAATATCCCCATGCTCGGTGTCATAGTCCCACTCTTTCCTTCTCATGGCCCCGTAGACTTTACTATAGGAGACCTGTCACGATTACACATAATTTCCTTTGAAACTCTGCCTTTTTAAGTAATCTGAAGAGTCAAATCCCGGGCCATGATGTCAGCCCAGTCTGCCCTGTGACTGTAGATGAGATTCTTCTTTAAAAGCGCCTTGGAGACTGTCTTAGTCTGTGATGATACAAAGGAATACCTAAGGCTGTGCAGTATATTTAAAAAAAAAAAAAAGAGGTCTGTTTATCTCATGGTTTTTCAGGCTGTACCGTACGCCTAGCACTGGTGTCTGCTGCTCAGCTTCTGGTGAGGGCCTCCTGCTGCTTCGGCTCAGGGGAGGAGAAGGGCAGCCACGTGGTCGGGGAGGAAAGGTCGGCAGGGAGGGAGGTGCCAAGCTCTTTTGTCGACAATCACTTTGCTCCAGAATGGCAGAGGGAGAACTCACCTGTGAGGGATCTGCCCCCATAATCCAAACACCTACAGACTCCACCTCCAACACTGGGAATCAGACTTCATCATGAGGTTTGGAGGGTCAAATATTCAAATTATACCTGAGGCGGTCTGGCTTTCAGGGAAGCTCTAAATTGTAATTAACCCTTCTGATTTTATCTTTTTCATTTTTAAAGCTTCAATGCTATCGAAAGAGGTCACTCCACCCCACGCTTCTCATCATTATCATTGCCCACAGACTAGTCAAATCCAACTGCCACTTGATCTCCCAAGCCTGGCCTTTCTGAGGTAGCTCATTCCAATTAAATGATAAGTGAAATTTTAGTAATGTTGGTGCCATTTCATGTAAAGGTTGTTATTACACACTTAACCAAAAGCAATCAATTTTGTCTTGCCTTCAGACTCACAGGAAATTTACATCCAGAATTTAATTTGGCTGGTCCGTTTTCTTGGATCATTTCTGAGAACCAATTGTCTGAGCCTGGGTTTCCTCAAAAGCAGTTCCTGAGCTCAATTGGATGGGTTTCGTACCAGGAGAGTGAGAGCGAGAGAAAAAGAAAGAAAATGAAGCTGACCACAGCTTCATAAGAAAACGCAGTCTGGGGCTTGGTTGGGAAGGGTATCTCTAGAGTGGTTGTATGGAATCATTGCATCAAGGGAATGGGAAAAGGGAAATATATGTGTGCATGTGTGTGTGTGTGTATTTCTTACAGGCTTCTCACTTCATGGCTCACTGTTCTAAATCTATCCCATAGGGTATTAACATAAATATTTCATGATTGTTTTTTGCTCCTACAGACACCCACTAGGGAAGCCAGAGTCGGGATGGGTCTGATTGGCGTGGATCTGGGTGCTGGTACAGTTTCAGTTCTCTCCAGGATAAGCCTGACTGAGCCTGGGTTGAGAGAAGGCTGAGATAAGGTCAATGTTAGGACATGAGCCTCTGACCACAAGGGCTTTACCACCATAGGAAGGGCATGAGCAAGGAGCCTCTTGGAAAGGGAGCCCCAGGGGACCTCAACTATTGCATAAACTGGATGAAGGGGCTCACATCTATAATCCTAGCACTCTGGGAGACCAGGGCAGGGGAATTGCATGAGCTCAGGAATTTGAGACCAGCCTGAGCAAGACTGCACTTCTGCTAAAAACCAGCTGGGCATTGGGGCAGGCATATGCAGTTCCAGCTACTTGAGAGACTAAGGCAAGAGAATCACTTGAGCTCAAGAGTTTGCTGTGAACTATGATGCCACAGCACTCTACCCAGGACTGAATTAAGACTCTACCACTACAAAAAAAAATATGAACTATTGCGCAAACAAGGCCAACCTATCTTGGGGCTCATTGTTCCCCATTTGTTTCCTTCCTCATTTATTCCTTCTCTTTCTTTACTATGTTCTGTTCCCTTAGATGCTGGCCCTAAGGACCATATTATTCCACAGACCTTTCCATGTCACCTGTAGTTGGATTCCACTAATGGTGACACAGTAGATCAGTAAATGGAAGAGGAGTGGCCAGAAAATAGCTCCTCCCAGCCCCTTCCTGACTAATGCTGTGATCCGAGCAGTGGCTGCTTCTTTCTGTGGCTAAGTACTTTAGGAGGGCCCTCCTTCCATGAGTCCACTAACACTGGTTCTTCTCCCTTCCCTTTCAGGCTGAGTGTTGGTAATGACTTCCTACCTGAGCTCCTCAACATCCCTCAATGGTACCCTCTACCCAGTGCAGGCATCTGTAAATGGACTCTTAATTAAATGTCCTTCAAAGTCTCAGACAAGTTCCTTCTGTTTCCTAGTAGGACACTAAGTCTACATTTTCTTTCTTCTTCTCATTGTTATATCAATTATTGTAGGAGCCTTTTTTTATTAATTGACAGCTGTATACATTAATGCAAACATGGGGTACATTGTACTATTTTCATATACAATTTGAAATATTTTCATCAAGCTGATTAACATAAATTTCATGTCATTTTCTTAGTCATTGTATCAAAACATTTATATTCTAGTTCTAGAAAAGTTCACTTGTACCCTTGTCAGACAGATATATAGGTGATCTTTCCAGTCACCTTCCCACCACCCAACCGCCCTTCTCCTCTCCCCTTCCCCACCCCCTCCTCATATTCTTGGGCTAGAATTAAGTTCTATGCAGCCCTAAAGAAAAATGGAGACTTTACCTCCTTCATGTTTACATGGATGAAACTGGAAAATGTTCTTCTTAGCAAAGTATCTCAGGAATGGAAGAAAAAGTATCCAATGTACACAGCCCTTTTATGAAACTAATCTATAGCTCTCAAATGAAAGGAGCCTTTTTGTTTTAAATTAATGTTCTTATTAACTTATCCTAGCACATTATGACTATTATAAATGTGTCCTTATAACCTATAACACATTTCCTTCACTTCTGTATTTCTTACTGGTTGGAGTCTGTTTTCTGCCTGCTGCATTCATTCTCTGAGTGTAAGTGTATTTCCTTCCTATTTTCTGCCTGCTGCATTCATTCTCTGAGTGTATCTATTTCTTCTAAGTGTATTTCCTTCTGTACTGTATTTGCCTAGTCATTGTGTCATTTCTTTCCATCTGGCTCCTCCATGAGCAGCTCTGTGCAGAGTTCTATTTGCTCTGATACTTTGGGACTGATTTGCTGACTCCTCTCTCACTGTACCTAAATTCAGTTAACCTTCTCTCCAAAGCATAGTTGTTGGGTTGTCTCTCCACATTCAGACCCAGAGAGAAGATCTGAGATACACACGTATGCACACGCATGGATGCACACACTCACTCACCCATACACACTACGGAGAGTGTCACTGAGTTTTGGGCTAGTTTTTCTTAAAACATCTGAGGTTTTTTTTCTCTACCTCTGATCTTTTGTGCTGTTTGCACAAACCTTTGAAGAGGTATCCTTGGGCTTTCAAAGTCCTCTCCAAGTCCCTGAGGGGCAGGCACTTGCACATGAATCAACTCAGTGTTTTCTCAAGAACTCCTGCACCTCCTGGAAGCTGAGGTATTAGCTTCCATTTGCCTCTGTAACAAATCACTGCAAGTTCAGTGCTTAAAACAATATCAAGGCATTATCTTATAGTTCTATACATCAGAAATCTACAATTACAGAGCTGAATTTCAGAGGAGGCCCCAGGAGCCCATGCCAGGTTGAGTAGTGGTCTTCCTCAAATTCATGCACATCCAGAACCTCAAAATGTGGCCCTATTTGGAAATAGGCTCTTTGTGAATGTAATTAATTAAATTATCCAGAAGTTACATTGGGTTGAGGTGGGCTCTCAAACCAATAAGTGATGCCCTTCTAGGAGGAAAGAGCTACAGAGACACAGCCAGAGAAGGCAACCATGTGAAGATGAAGGCAGAAATTGGGCAGAGGCAGCTGCAGGCCAAGAAATGCCGAGGATCACAGCCACCTGCAGAAGCAGGAAGGATTCCTTTTTAGAGGCTTTGAAGGGAGCTTGGCCCTAAAGACACCTTTGATTTTGGACTTCTACTGTTGCACATTGGGAGATAATACATTTCTATGTTGAACTACCCACTTTATGATACTTTGTTTGGGAGCTTTAGAAACAAATGCAGGGAGAATCCATTCCCTTGCCCCTTTCAGCTTTTAGAACCTCCCCTCATTCCTTGGCTAGTGGCCCCACATTAATCCAATCTGTTTTCATTGTCTTACAACTTCTCTCTGACACTGACCCACCTGACATCCTCTTATAAGGTCCCTTGATTACATTGGACCCTCTCATATAATCCAGGATAATATCCTCATCTCAAGAATCTTAATCACATTTTCAAAGTCTTTTTTGGTTATATAACATAACATCTTCACAGGTTCCTGGAATTAAAACATGAACGTCTTTGAAAGGTAACATCAGGAAGGAACTATTCTTCCTATCAAAGTTGGGTTGGCTCCTTGAAGCTTGAGCTATGACACTGATATCTAATAAATTAGATAACAACAAGAGAAATTTCCCCAACTTTATCAAAAGGGAAGTGTCAGAAGGCTCCCAGGCTTGGGGGTGTTATTATAGACTTATTTTGTAAGACCTGCTACCCGGCTATGTGTCCTGAGAGGGCTCAGACAACGTTCTCTTCATTAAGAAAGGAGTGTCATGGTGAAGGGGGAGTATAAAAATCTTTGATAGTAGCCACCATCTAAAGGACAAGGTTGACAACTGAAGATGCTGTCATGGACCTGAGTTTACTAACATCAATTAGAATAATGGAGATTCCTGAAGCAGTGACCAGGTGGCAGATCTTAACCTCTAGAAGAAACAGGGACTTAATCACTTGCTTTGTCCACCTGTAGGGCTGGTAATTGGAGTGCTTTGATGCACAGCAATCCTTGGTTAAGAGATCACAGTGGTCTTACGGTCAAGAAAGATGCACCACTTACTATTTATAATAATAGATAACACACTAGAGGTATTGCTTTCTATTTTTAATAATACATAGTTGAGATCTGGCAAGCAGAAGGCTGATGTCAGCCACCTTAATAGAAACCTGAGGTCCCCATCAAGTTTCCACACAGAGACAGTTACAGATACACAGTCTAATTGATGGAAGGGGGAACCATGCTCCTTTGAGGAAGGACCCTGAAAAGTCAACACATATACATGCAATAAATACTTCTCCAGTCCTTTCTCATGGCCCAAAGGCCATGAGCCAAGTACAAGTCCACCAGGGGCTGGACTTTTGGAGGTTGGATTATACCCAGATCTTTTGGATATTGTTGTATACAGAGCCTGAGTGGATGCTGATACTACTCAGAGTCATTATGCCGCTACAGTCAAAGGGTCATTATAGCCCACTCCTGTTAGGGTCAGCATGTATGGAGGAGAGTGAGAGCCCCAGCCTCCTGGAGCCTCCGGAGGGAACATGGTACAGACTTGGGACTCGGGTCTAGTGGGAGCGTCCCAGGATGCAGAGGGAAAAGCAGCATTTTCTGGGAACAGGGAGGGACTTGCATCCTTTAAATGCTGTTTGTGTGGGGTCACAGAGGTCAGCGTTTCTCACTTGTGACCTCATCTTTATCACTGTCTTGGTCAATCAGCTTTATTGGTCCCACTTCAGGAGCAAGAAACTGAAACCTGGAGATATCAGGTGTATTGCCCAAAGTCAAAAAGATGGTAAAGGACAGAACTAGATTTGAGCCCAGGCTGATTTCAAAGTTGTGTTCTCACCTATTAGGCAAAGGTTCTGGGTATGGGTTCATGTTGGGGACCCCATCCTCCTACTGCATAGGAGAGGCAGTCTAAGCAGTATCAGAATTATCTTTCCTTAGGAGAGCTCGGAAAACTTAACGAGATGCTGAGAAGGAAAGTAGTATAAAATCAAACCTCCAATCCCTGGGTGGATCAACTGAGACCCACTCCCATAGGCCAATGTCTGGAGCCCACGGCCTGTTCTGGCTTCATACTTCAAGGCCAACAAAGGGCTGCATACCAAGGGAGAATTGGTGCCTATTTCAAACAGGATGAATTCCACCTGCCTTAAGTCTTGGATGAACAGATGGAGTCAGCACCTGGGAACATGATTCCCATTCTGCCAAAGATTTAAAGAGGTGACTTGGAAGCAAACTGATGGGGAAGGCAAAGTCAGGGCAGAAGTGGAAGGAAGTCAGCCCTACTTCCCAGGGATTCTGTGTGGTCCCAGACAAACTCCTCCCCTCTCTGGGCCTCAGCACCTTTCAATTTACCTACCAATCTCTGAATTGCTTCAGCTCTGACATTCCAGGACTCTCAGGAACACAACAAGCATCTGGTCTTGGAGAACAAATCAGTGTAAAGGGAAATCCTGCTGTTAGCCTACAATGTGCATGGATGGGGAGAGCCCTCCTCTAGCTGGTGGGATGTGGGTGTCAACTCTGAGCAGCCCTTGGATTGTACAGAGATCATAACCTGATGATTTATGAGCAAAATGCCTCTTACAGACCAGTTCTGCTTACCTAACAATGTGAATTACAAAAGAAAAGGAATTGGAGTGCCTTTACAGATGGTGCGCCCTCCCTGGTGGGCCACAGTCCTGCCCCCTCCTTTGCCTTAGCTCCTGAGGACAACGCGTTTGAGTTTTTGCCTCCAAATTAGAATCTTAATTTGTCTTGCGGAACACTGGCTCAGCCTCCATTTCCTCCTGCTCCTCCTTGGCCACCGCAGGCCAAGAGGGAAGCTGTAATTTGTGGGCTGCCCTTTCATTGCAACACGAGCAACACAAATGCCTTAATCCTTCTTTGCCCTGCGGAGCTGTGCCCGACAGCCAGGCCCCCAGAGGCCCTGAAGGCCAGCGTGAGCGGGATTCTCTCCCATGCATTATTCACACCAGTGCTTCCCTTTCTATTTTTAATGTTCAGCATGTAGCAGTTCCCTCCGCCAGCTATTTTTAGCATCATTGCTGCCAGCTGACAGCAGAGACAAAGGCACCGAGGCACCTTGAGAATGACGAATGGCGATTTCAATGATGAAAATAGAAAGGCCATTTTTCATCCAGGAAAGAAAGGGAAGAAAACATCTATAGTTGCAAAGTTGCCAGGGCTTGAATTGAATTTCTAATTTGGAACTCACAGGCTGGCATGCACGTAAAGGATTTTCTTACACACACTCACATGCTCATCATTTTCCCAGATCAAACCTACCCGCCCTGCAGTTTATCTGAACGCTCCCCTCTCCGCTCCAGATGAGACCTCCTTTCTCTAGATAAAACATCTACATTATTGCGATTCTCACACAAACTTGTAAATGTTTGCTTCTCTGCAGGCTGTGAGCTCCTGGAAGGCAAAGACTTATTGTTAGGTCTCCATTGTCCAGTGCTAAGAAAAAATAAGCATCTCCTGCCATCCAGAAGACGACTAGGAGCTCATAATGGGACCAGATTGTTCTCCTGTTGCATATAAACAATCTCCCTGAATACCAGAGTAACAGGGTTACTCTGAGACCATGACAAAGTGAGACAAAATAGATTACTTCATAATTTTTTCAGAGCACAAACACAAACAAGTATGCTGGGCACCCACAAAACATCAGATGCCGCCCTCCCCTCGAGTGACAGCTAATTCTTAGTCACAGACTTATTCCCTCTCTCGTCTGCCCTGCTTATAGACAAGACTGATTGAGATACCCAAATTGCCTCCACTTCTGATAGCCCCAACCCACAGCAATTCCCTGCTTCTTTAAACCTACCCCCAACTCTCCAAAGTCTGAATCCCACAATAGGTTCTTTATAGCGCCCCCTTGCCGAGACACATTTAGTTCCCAACGGTGTGTGTTTTCCTTTGCTGCAATGGGTAATAAACCTAATGGATTCAGCTGTAGGAGTGTACCTGGCGACCTTTGGTTAAAGGGTGCCGACAACACAGGGCCTCACATAAATATAAGGTTAATGCATATTTGATGAATAATATGAAGAGGCAGGGCCAGGACTAGGGTGACACCAGCAAGGCACCCAGGTGCTGACCAGAGGGCCTGGGCACCTCATCTGATGCACTCTAATCCCAGCCCTGGGAGTAGCTGTCTTCCTGGGCGCCAGCTTTGTGCTGTACACCAGCTTTGTGCTGTACACGCGTTGACTCTCTAGTTACAACTCACAAGACTTCTATAAGGTAAGTACTATTATTTCCATCTATTTTGGGATCAGAAAACAGAGATAAAGAGACGAAGTAGACTGATGAAATCTCCCCAGTCACCTGTATATTTAGGGGTAGAGAAGGGACCTCTCCAGGTCTGCTGTATTCCTGCCCAGTGTAATCAATTACACGTGTGTATGTGAGGAATGAGTGCACCAGTTTAAATGCAAACTTTAAAGTAGTGGTAGGAATTTTAAGGTAAGAACTCTGTATGTAAGGCACAGAGCAGAGTATCTGACATGAAAAAAACATATGTAATGAAGGCACTGCTGGTGGGGCCTGTATTGAATAGTTCAAGCTAATCATGTAATTACATCCTCCCTGCCAGTGACCGACTCAGGACAAATATTTAACCTAATTCTAGGAACTGAGACATGGGAAGAAAACCTTCTGTGGGGCTTCTGAAAATGGTTTCCTTGCCCCTCAAAATGAACCCCTAGAAGGGGTTCTCCTCCTCTCTGTGTTGCCTTGTTGGGGTGTGATTGGGATGTTGTTGCAGCACTGTGCACCCAGGCCCAGAGTGAGGCCAGCCTTCAGTGTGACTGCCTGGACTTCTTGTTACGTGAGCCAAGTGCTTGCTCATTGGCAAGGCTGGTTCACCTTGGAGTTTGTGTTCCTTACACAAAACTTACTCCTCTCATGCCCTTGCGTATCCATGCACTGGTTGTTCTGAAGCTTCCTCTGACTATCTCAGCCCAAATAGCACCTTACTCCACGTAATACGTTTGTAACATGCCCACATGGCACTAATCATGGCCTGAAATTGTATTAGTCATTTAACTCTTTGTGACCTACTTGCATTTCATCTCTAGAGGGTGAGCTCCATCAGGTGAGGGTGGCATCTGTCTTAATCATCGCTGCATCATCACTGTATCAAACGGTGCTTGGCACAGAGGAGACACTCAAGGAATATTTGTGGGATACATGAATAAGTGGAAGGGTGTTTGAGCAAGTGAAAAACCAGAGGAATCTACTTGTGAACATTCACCAAAATTCAGCCTTCACTTACAGTTTCTATCTTTCAGATACGAAAGGTGTAAAGAGACTGAATGACCTGCAGAGTCAAACAGCTAGAGAGAGGAGGACCAGGTGTCAAGGCCAAGTAGGTTTGAGTGTAATGTCCTTGTTCTCAGCCACAGTTCTTTCCTGACTAATTGTCTATGAGCGTAGGGGTATTTAGCTTCTTGTACAGTATACAGTCTGTGTTTACCACAGTTTGGATGTGGTTTATTTCTGCTAAAACTCATGTTGATATGTGATTTCTGTGTGTCAGTACTGGGAGGTGGGGCCTAGTAGTAGGCTTGGGCCGTGGGGTAGAGGGGAATCCCTCATGGGCAGATAACGCCCTCCTGTGGGAGTGGGTGAGATCTCACTCCATGGAAATAGATAAGTTACCAGAGAGCAGGTTGCTACTCTCTCTGGCTTTCTGCTTTGCCACGTGATCCCGTCCCACACACTGCTCTCCTGTGGCTTTCTGCCATGAGTTGAAGCAGTACGGGGCTCTCACCAGATGCAGCTGCCCAATCTTGAACTTGGGCATCTTGAATTCTTGGAGGCACCAGAATTGTGAGCCATGCCAGGTGTGGGGGCTAACACCTATAATCCTAACTCTCTAGGAGGCCAAGGTGGGTGGATTGCTTTAGCTCATGAGTTCAAAACAGCTAAGCAAAAGTGAGACCCCCCCATCTCTGCTAAAAATAGAAAAACTGAGGCAGGAGAATCTCTTGAGCTCAAGAATTTGAGGTTGCTGTAATCTATGACGCCACAGCGCTCTACCCAGGGCGACAGTTCTAGACTCTGTCTCAAAAAAAGAAAAAAAAAAAAGGAACTGTGAGCCAAATAAACCTTTTCTCTATTTAAATTACCCAGCCTCAGGTATTCTATTATAGCAACACTAAATTGACAGAGAGCATGCACACAACATGGGCTACTCGGAATAAAGAGAGAATGTCACAGTCCCATCTCATCTGCATTATTCAATCCACAGATGGTGAAAGGGTTTCCACGGTGCACTCAGACATGAGACCAGGAGAGGTTCAAGCCAAGTTTAGTGATAGAGGACTGAGATCCACCTGGGCAAAGGTGGTGGCTGCCCCAAGAGTGGTTGGGGGCTTGTTTTTATACTGGGTGTTGGAGGAGGGAGGTTGCCAGAAGGCTTTGGCCTCGGTAGGGTCTTTCAGGCAGAACTCTTGGGGCAATGGCCAAGCAAGTCTTTCTTTGTTCTGGGAGGGGAGATGGGGGAATGGCTTAGGCACCTAACAAATGGAGGCCTGGATTAAATCCTCAGTGCCATGTTTTGACCAAGAGGAATGTATTTAGGGCAGAGAAATCTAGAGAATGAGAGATCTGAAAACTTTCAAGGATCCAGGAAAATGGTGACTCTGGGGACCAGAAAGAGTGGGAGGAAGACTATGGAATTTCTTGGGCAATGTATTCCCTCTGACCTTCCACTCATAGATGATGGAGCCATGGGCCAGCCTCCCAGTGTGCATGGTTTTACATTAATGGAGATCCTTGTAATGACAAATGAGACCGTCTTAAAATTGCAAAGAGGAGGGCTTCAACAGCAGAGTTCTTCTGGTGGTTTTTATATCAGTGCTCTCCCCACTACATTGAGACAATAGCTCAAAGATTTACTGTACCTACATTTAGCTACCCTTTTCCACTGGGTTAATAAATCTTCATCATACTCATCTATCAGCCCACAATTCTTAGGGCCCAGTCGGCTTTGAGGTGGCCATCTCTCTGCTTCTTCATGGTTACACAGCCTCCTGGCTTCTGTTCCTCTAGTCCCCTGATGTCAATAGTCTGGTACTTCTAAAGATGGATCCACAGCAAAATCCTCTTTTTTTTCAACCTCTAGGCCTTTTATCTGCATATTTTCCTTCTGTGCCCACTTCAGCCTGTCCCTGAATAGGATTTTCTGTAAAAGAGGATTATCATTATCTTCAGGCAGCCCATACAGCGAAAACCTAGAGATTTCAGAGAGACAGACCTCAGCTCAGTATCATGAAGAAACTTCAGTATTAGGGAGGACAGCTGAAAGATACAAGGTTCTGTGGTATGAACCAGGGAGCTGCCCAAGGCAGGGAGTATATAAGCACAAGTTGTGGCTAGCTGGCAGAAATATTCACAGCACCAAGATGAGGTATGTGAGTCAGGGTGAGGGGCGTCAGCAGAAGGGAAGGATTGTTAAAGTAATTCCCAAGTCTTCATCCTGCTCCGTCTTTCTTCAAATACATATCGTTAAGTATGCTATAAATGCTATTGTGACTCAGACAAAATTTCCTTTTAAAATTTTACTGAATTTATAGTAGTATAGTTTTTCAATCAACGGACACTAAAAATAAAACTTAACACTATGCTGGAATTTGTGAAATTTCCTGACCCTAAACGTGCCTTCTCATTCTTGAAAAAGTCAACATGGTCGTTTTAGTCATTCACGCTCTTCACACAAGGCAGGAACAATCTGATTAGATGATATTTACATTTCTTCCTGCTATGATACGAAGGCTTGTGTCCCCCTAACATTTACGTGTTGAAATCTCACCCTGAGATGATGCTATTAAGATGTGGGACATTTGGGAGGTGATGGGGTCATGGGGCGAATCTCTCATGAGTAGGACGAGTGAGTAGAGATGTCTTCCCTTCTGCCACGCGAGGACAGAGCTAGCAGGTGCCATCTGTGAAACAGGAGGCAGACCCTCAGCACATACCAAACCTGTCAGAACCTACATTTGGGACTTCCCGGCCTCCAGAACCAAGAGAACTAACTCCCCGTTGTTTCTAAGCCACCCAGTTTGTGATAGTTTGTCATAGCAGCTCAGACAGACTTAGGTACATCCAGACCAGTTCTTGGATTCTAAGCGTTCACCTTTAATATAACATGATTTCACAAAAGAAAAAAAGGAGAAATAAATAGGCTATTAGCCACAATGAGATTTGTGTGTGTGATTTAGTTTGTCACTAAGCAGCAATGGATTATTAAAAAAAAAAAAAAAAACTAAGTAAGGGTCATGCCCATGAGAAAAAGGGAAATTGTGTTTAGTAATGCAATTGTCCTCATATCTGTCATTGACATTAATTTACGACATTTTTTCTTAAAAATCCATTTGTACAGGCCACTTAAGTCGCATTTACTTGGCCCTGAACTTTAGACATCAACTAAAGTGACGCACTGATCATGTCTAAACAGTCTGCAGGAACAGAAAAAAATTCCTAATGGAGACAGGTACTCAACCCTTCGCCATTCAACTCCACTACGGAGCTGAATGACGCAGGCAGCCTTTCAAACCTGCAACAAGAGTTATTCAAACAGCACAAATTAAGACTTTTTGAAAGCAAGTCTTGTCTGATTCCAGAGTTCTTGCTGGATTGGCTGAAATGGGCTAAGATGGGCATTAGTCCTCATTTTTATGCAACTGATGTTAGAGAATATGTTTACCATTTTACCTAGGAGATCAAAGGGCTTCTAGAGAATGAAGAATAAGTTTAATGAAACTTTTTTTTTCTTTTGCAGTTTTTGGCCAGGGCTGGTTATGAACCTGCCATCTCCAGTATATGAGGCCAGTACCCTACTCCTTTGAGCCACAGGTGCCACCTAATGAAACACTTTTTAATAGTACACTTGAGGGAGAAATCATATAATTTTCACTTTTTAGGTAGCAGAAGAATCCTTGGATTACAAGACAGGGCACCTGTGTGCTGCTTCGGTTTGTCTACATCAGAGTTTTATTCCTGTCCTCAATTGGCCATGGGACTGTTTTAACCATATGGCCTTGAGGGGGGGGCTATGAGGTCAAAGGAGATGCAGGTCAAAGGAGAGACTGAGACAAGTTCTGCAGTTTTTTTTTTTGTTTGTTTGTTTGTTTTTTTGAGACAGAGCCTCAAGCTGTCCCACTGGGTAGAGTGCTGTGGCATCACAGCTTATAGTAACCTCCAACTCCTGGGCTCAAGCGAGTCTCCTGTCTCAGCCTCCCAAGTAGCTGGGACCACAGGCACCCGCCACAGTGCCTGGCTATTTTTTGGTTGCTGCCATCATTGTTGTTTGGCGGGCCCAGGCTGGATTCGAACCTGCCACCTTAGGTGTATGTGGCTGGCGCCTGAGCCACTTGAGCCACAGGCACTGAGCCCCGCAGTTTTTTTATAAGAGCACAGACTTTATCTGCTCTAACTTTTCAAATTGACACATAATTATTGTACATATTTATGGGGTACATGTGATATGTGATATTTTGATACAAGTATACAATGTGTAATAATCATATCAGGGTAATTTGGATATTCATCACCTCAAACATTTATCATTTCCCTGTGTTGAGAATATTCCAAAGTTTTTCTCTTGTCTGTTTTGAAATATACAATAAATTGCTGATGACTGTAGTTACCCTACCTTGCTATCAAACATTAAATCTTATACCTTCTACGGAGCTCACAGTTGGCCACACAGGGCCCCTCAGGGAGGAACCAGGCTTCCTCATGCCTCAGCAGGAGAGAAGGGAACTGTGGGCAGGCGCCTTTATTGTGATTTTTGTCAGGATAAGCCCGCTTAGAATTGGATAGTTACATGGACCTTGACTTCCATTTCTTCATCTTTAACTTGGGAGGAAGAACTAAAGATCTGTAAAGTTTTTTCAACTCTGAAGTTATTCACATTGATGAAAGTGCTTTCTGAATTTATTTGCAACATTTCCAAGAAACCCGTGGCTGGCCAGCTGGAATATACTAGGAGCCTAATGTTAACATACCAGAGAATAAATATTTAATGAAATTTAATTTTTAATACAGTATTTGAAGTCCTGGTGGGTGAACCATGCATCTCAGCATTGCTCTCACATCAGCCACAGATTTCAGGTCTGCAGGCCACACCCTGGACCAGCCCTTACCCTCCTTCCTTGTCTCTAAGGATACTTTTTCCCCTGTAAAGTGTATTCTAACCTTCTTGAGGATAATGAATTTCATCATCTATTCATTCATTCAATTATGTAATAATTCAACAGACATATATTAACTCAAAACTTCCATTAACCAGGCATTGTATATGCAGCAAAGATGCAAAAGTAAATAAGGCATTGCCCGCCCCCTCAGTGAGGTCAATGTCCAGATGAGGAAGCTATTCACTTCAATAGACATTTAGAGATGTGAGAGAAGGAGTGGAACTCACAGAAAGGTCGCAATTGTCAATCTGGCCTAAAAGAATGAACACGCAAATTTCTCCGTAAATTGAATGGGGTTGGAGGTGGGGGGAATGGCTTGGACTTCTCAAAAAGAAAAAGAAAAAGCAGAACAAAACAAAAACTGTGAAAGCAATGATGTGTGGCTGCCTCTTTCTGGGCCTTTTTCATTTTTACAAACCCCTCCAGGCCAATGGTATTTTGAAGCCTTTCCTGAGGGCGATCCACTCTCTGAACTCCCTCTCAGTTCCTGCAAACACCCAATACTTTACCAAACCCGCACTTCATCAGCACGGCCCTGCTGAGACTGAACTTTGTGTTGTCTGCTAATGGGCCGCCTCCTCCTGAGAATAAGACAGTGGGAAAAGCCACATGTGAAGGTGATTTGTGGAAGTGAGCGTCTTGGTGTAGTGCAGGGGAGGAATTTATGACGACCTTGTATAGGAGAAAAAAGAAGGAGACAACACAGGGAAGTCACTCAGCTTGTCTCTAAGTATGAATTTGCCTGAGCTTGTGTGCTGGAAAAGTCTAGTGCCTTGCATCTCTGAGAATCTACCATAAACTTAAGTCACAGTCAATGTAAATAAACACCCGGTTTGTGGAACAGCATTACTTCTGCCTACCTGGTTCTATCTGCATGACAAGACGATACGGGGAGGGGCAGGACTTTTACTGGGCACTTGCACCGGCACCGTGCTGGGCAGCTCACAGGAAGGGTCTTTCTGATCTCACTGTAACCCTGTGAGGTGGACAGTCTCATTTTAGAGATATGGGAAATGAGACCCAGAGAAATAAGGAGGCAACAAGAAAAATTTACTAACTGAGCAGGAACGGTCAGTTAAAATAATGCTAAGATTAAAGACAGCATCAGTTCAACCAGAAGAAGGATATTATGGAGGATGGGCGGAGCAAAAGGAATCGGAGGTCATTGGGAAGGACGTTCAGATTGGCGGGTTGGTTCAGATTCTGTTTTGTCTTTGCTTGATTTTTATTCTCCTGAGCCACTGCTCCCATGTGTTTCCTTCCCCTGGGGTTTCCATATTTGCTACTTTAACAACTTTGTGGCCCAGATACATATACTTAGCACCCTGAGCTTCACACAGTGCCTCTGTGCCTGGAGCTCCCCTTCTCAGTGTCATGGTGGCAAGGATTTCCACCTGGATGTCCCACAAGCATAACATGCTCACACCAAACTCACCCATCTCCTCCTCCTGGCTTCCAAGCTCACCATCTGCTCCATCTCCTAAGCTGTGACTGTGGATCTATCCTTGGCTCCTGCACCTCTCCTTTGCCCTGCATCCAACCATCTGAGACTAGGGGTTCCACGCGTACTTCTGTGCCCTCCCCTCCCCTGGGTCCCTCCGGCACTGTTCTTGCTCAGGTTCACGCCCCGTCAACTGGACCTCTGCAACAGTTTTCCTTGATCTCCCTGCGTCGTAGGAGAGGCTATTTAGCAATCTTTTCATTTTGGCACGTGCATTTTCCACTGATCAAAATCAACTTGGACTGGTTTCCCCAGAAGTAAATACTAACACAGTGATTCACATGCAGATAATTTTTAAGGATGTGTTCCTAGGACAACCCGATAAGGGACCAAGGAGACCCTGCTTAGAAAGAAGTGAAGTGGGAGGGAGTACAATTTGAGGCCACGTCTCTAGCCTAGTCCTGCAGGGAAGTCTGGAGTAAAATGGATGCCCCGGAGTTTTTCCCAAGTCAAGTAAGGAGACTGGGCTTTTATATCCCTGCATCCAGCAGGCCTTGGCTGGGGAACACGCAGGGAGGCTCAGCTCCCAGCTGCTTCCTGCCCCCTGCATGTGCATTGCCAGAGAGACGCAGGTGCTGGCAGATGGAAACAAAAGCTCAAAGCCCCCAGAAATTGGGGAGGATTCCATGGGAACAGGACAAGGGAACTCAGGGGATCTGGCTAGAGCACCAGAACTTCTGCTATGGAACTTTCCCAATGTTAAAGAAGGAAAAGAACTATCCTTTTCTGAGTACATCCCATAAGCAATCACTCTGCAAGTGGGTATTATTTTCCTTATATTATTGTAATGGGGCAAAAATAGTATCATCTTAGCTAATGGCTCCAGAATTTCTCAACCAGAAGATAATCCCAAGTAAGGTAATATGTTCAGGGCTTGAGTGTCCAAGAACAAAAGCAGGTTATCTAAGTCTCTGCATGAGGATAAACCAGCTCTCCAGGAGAAAGAGAAGAGACAGCAGGAGAGAGTGGGGAGCAAAGTCAGGCCGGTGGTGAGAGCAGGGCACAGCAGAAGGTGGCAGAGTCAGTGAGACATCTCCAGTGACAACCTGAGAAAATACAATGTCAGACCCGTTAATGATCAGACGATGAGACACCTGGTAACCCAGGAAAGCCGGCAGTAAACTATGTGCCCCCCAAAGCCCCCTGAGCTCAGCATGGCTGACGATCGATACCTTGTCATAAGTGATTCCCCGGCCCTCTTCTTTCCTCTCACCACTGAACAAAGGGACGCTCAGCTATTCCACGTCCAGAGCCGCTCCCCTCTCCCCTCACCCCTCCTCCGAGTCACACAGCAGAATCCCAAACCCTGTGAGAAGCAGCTGCCGGCTCCTCCTGGTGAGAGGCCCACAGTTTCTCTGCTGTGTGGACTCCCTTTGTGTGACACGTTAATAAACCGAATTTGGTTCACCTTCAGGTGCATTTCTGAGGTGTATCTCATGGGCTTTACTAGACTTTTCACACAGACCTGTCTAATCAATACACGGTTTAACAGTGTCCTGGCTCGCCAGAGATAATGCCCTCCCTGCCACGCTTCCTCCTCCTTGGTGACTCCCTAAGGCTTTGTGTGAGAGGGGTTCGTAGTGGGCTAAGTTTCACCCCAGGATTGATGCAACATGGTATAGATATGTTACCAGACGAAGAGGGTCCAGCCATCTGTCACTGTTAGCTAATACGCAGAGACAGAGAGAGGGTCACCAAACTTTATCTGTCAGAAGGCCGGGATTCCGGAGAACAGTGAGAGCAGCCAGCCTCTCCAAGACTGTCCCATTCTTCCATTTCCAAAATTAGTCTTACACATAAAAGTTCAAAGTAAAAGTCATGTTAATCTTTATCTTAATAATAATCGACATAACCCATGGCCCATAGTAAATAATAATCAGTATCACCCAAAACAACACTCCAATTCAAAAGTTAATCTCCTAAATCAATTACCCCAAACTATTCAACTACACTTTTTGGTTAAAGCTGAATTTACAAAACCGCAGGAATTGGAGACGTGAGGTGAAGGTCACGAAGGACCTAACCCAGCCAGACCAGCTGTGTCGTCTCTGCCCTGGCCTGAATGACTCCATCTTATTCTCACTACATGTGTTTTCAGAATAAGACAGAATAAAGATCCCAGAGGTCATGATCACAAGGGAATTGAAATTTCCACCAATAGCCACAGCCCAGCTGGTGTGTGCTTTGGATTTCCGTGGGGCATGTGACCGTGGAACTGGTGAGGCTGAACCAGCCTTGCGTGAGGAGGCCCTGGGGCTCCCTCCCAGGGCTCACTGTCTCCGTCTTCCTTTCGGCAGCCTCCCTGAGTTTCACTGGGTACAAGGTGGGCTGGCTAGAGGCTACATTTTCAAGTCTCCCATGAGTCAACATGTGGCCATAAGCATCTGTCTGGCCCAGAAGATGGAAACACAAGAAATCTGCACAAATTTCAGGTCCTCACAGTGGAAGCCCATTGCCCTTGTTCCATCTTCTTGCTTCTGCCACACGGGCAGCTGGTGAGTCAGCATGACCAAGGGGACAGAGCAACACCTGGAGACACCACGTACCAGCCAGCAGCCTCACTGCCGGCCTGTCCCCTCCTGCTGTGTAAGGGAGGGAGAAATAGCATGCATCCGTGTATGAATCCCTGACTCTGGGAGTCTCTTTGTTGGAGCAACTGAGTCGATACTCTGTTAAACAAATCTAGATCTCAAAGGATTTGGAGACTTAGCTCATAACCAGCCTTCACACTCCAGGCCTGCTGGTCCACATCCACACTGGTTGTGCTCCTGCTTGGTACCAGGTCAGCATATCTGACCCAGCACGTATCTGAGCAGTGTGTGGGAACCCTGATTCCCTCAGTTATGTCCATCTCTCTTAAGTACCCTCGAACTCCTGGCCTCACCCACATCCTCCAACCAAAGTGACAGCTCCAAAATTCAGATATTTCTGTGATGTTTCCATGCAGACACCTTGCCCTGGAGTATTCTCTGTGATAAAAAGCTCTGTGAGGATCACCCTGGCTCCTCTGGAAATACCGGGATGACTGAAAGGGCTCACGTCTACAATCCTAGCACTCAGGGAGGCCGAGGCAGGAGGATGGCTTGAGCTTAGGAGTTTGAGACCAGCCTGAGCAAGACTGAGATCCTGTCTCTACTGAAAATACAAAACTTGGCTGGGTGTTATGGCAGACGCCTGTACTTACAGGTGCTTGGGAGGCTAAGGCAGGTCCATCACTTGAACCCAGAAGTGAGGTTGCTATGAGATAGGCTGATGCCATGGAACTCTAGCCCAGGCAACAGAGTGAGACTGCCTCAAAATAAAAGGAGCAGAAAATTTCACATCCAAATTATATTGTGAAAAAAAGAAGAAAGAATGAAAAAAGAGACAGGTTCCTGAGCCTCGTAAGCTACAGGATGGAACTCCGTGCCTCTGTTACTGTTTATGAACCAGGCTTTGTCTCTCGGGGCAGGACGATTGAAGAAATGCCAGGACAGAGAAGTCAAGTGGAAAATACAGACTTTAATGGTCGAACAGTAATCCCCTCTCCTGGCGTGTGGAACTGGGCACTGACAAAGCGCTCTCTCTCTCCCTACCTAACTTTCCGCTGATAAACAACGGCCTGGCAGAGTGTGCAGACCCTGGTCTTGCACCTCAAAACACCCCACTTTGGATCCAAGCTCCCGCTAACTAATTCTGTCACCATAGATAAGGCAGTCAGCCTTCTTACTCTCAGCTTACATGTTAGTAAAGTGGGTATGATCCAAGGTTGCTGAGAGCATGAGAAGCACACGAGTAATAGCTGACAGGTACAGAGGGATGCCTACTTGTTTGCCAGGCACCATCCTGTTATTTACAGGAAATCCTTCCTTTCTCCCTTGTGACTAACTGAGGAAGAAGGGAGAGAGAGTGAGAAGTGAGAGAGAGAATATCAGCCTCTCAGTATGGACTCGGAAAGACCAGATCTGCCCATGGTCCGTGTCTGCGGTGTGTGCGTGTGGCTTGAGGGTGGATGAAGGTCGTGGAGTTCATGCTCCTCTCATTAGATTTCCAAGCACCCATATAAAATGTGTTCCTTTCCAGGGAAGGGTGGGTTTACTTACTTGCCTCCCCAACCAGACTGCTAGGATGGCAGAGGCTCTGTTTATTTATCTTTGCTATATTTATTCTCTTAGAGATATTTACATTTTAAGAAAAGGAGGCCCTCAAAGACATGCTAATTTCAAGAACATCCATGGGAGGCAGAGTTGGGAGCTTGGGCGGCAGGGAGAAACAGGGCATTTCTTTCCCCACTCATGTCGGCCTGCACTAATTCCAGTGTCCCTGTGGGACACCAGCCCCTAGTGCCATGACCTTCCCTCCTCTCCTCTCCCTCTATCTCCGGAGTGTTGGTGGCTTTCTGCTGTGGACAGTCCCCTTCCATCACCTATGTAACTAAGCTGAATTGTCTTGTGATCTTACAGCTTTTCTGTTTTCTGGACTGTATCTGGCCCTCCAACAATGTGGGGAGTGAGGGTGGAGGCTGGTGGAGCCACCCACAGACACACAGGTGAGAATCTGACTATACCTTTTGACTCCCCAAACTTAAATACTGTTGACAGAAGACTTACTGGCAACACAAACAGTTAACACATACTTGGTGTGTTTGATATGTATATATGCTGTACTCTTACAATAAAGTAAGCCAGAGAAAAGACAACATTACTAAGAAGAGGAAAACATAGGTACTATTGATAAGAGGAAGTGGATCATCAGAGAGGTCTTCTTGTCTTCACACGGAGCAGGTCGAGGAGAAGGACGAGGAGGGGTAGCAGAGGTGGAAGAGGACCCACGTGCCAGTGGACCCCAGCAGCTCAAACCCAAGTCGTTCAAGGGTCAACTGTATGCGCCGTAGACAGTACCAACAGTATCTCCTCTCTCACCAGAACCCTGAGCAGAAGGGAAGTTCCCTGCGGGAGGGGCTCTCTCTCCCTTTCTCCCTCCTGTCCTAGTGGGCCTTGGACATGTTTGAAGAGTGACTGAATGATGGACAATGACTAAAGGGATGAGTCACTGGACGATTCTGCTGGCAGTGGCCCAGGCTGCCTCCTTTTCTTCCTGACTCCTTTCCACTCTGATTTCATCCTCCAAAGTCGCAATGGTCCAAGCCCTTTTCCTTCCTGTCTGCCCTCACTTCCTTGGTCACTTCGCCCATCTTATTGCTTTAAACACAATTTATGTGTGAACGACTCCAAGTTTACATCCAGCCCAGAAGGTTCCTCTGGCTCCCAGGAACTGCCTGTGTCAGATGTCCACGAAGGCACATCTCCTACCAGCGTGCCTGAGACTGAACTGACCTTCTTCCCACAGTCTCTCCCTGGCATACAGCTGTCTTACTCCTGTAGGTCCCTAGGCCCAAACCGTGGAAGTTATTCTTGACTCCTGTGTCTCCAACCGCGTTTTTGAAGCATCAGCAAATCCTCCTGCTCTGTATGGAAATGCGTCTCCATCTGACCTCTTCCTGCCCCTCCACTGCCTTTCCCCTTGTCCCAGACATGGCTGTCCCTCACCTGGACCCACTGCAGTGGCGTCTGCCTGGCTTTCTATGGAGCAGCCTGATGGACCCTGGTAACATACAAGCCAAATCATGTCACTTCTCTTCTGCTAACCCTGGACTCAGGGTGGAAGCCTCGGTGGCCCTGCATAACCCCGCCCTGCACACCACTCCATCTTCTTCCAGACTTCACGCTACTTCCTGTGTCCACCTGGCTCCAGCCACACCGCCCGCCTCGGGGGCTGTGCACCTGCTATTCCGTCTACCTGGGGTGGGCTTTTGTCAGATATCTGCCGTTCAGGTCTCACCTTCTGGGTGAGGCCATCTTGTACTACCTCTCACTTCCTAGTACTCTTCCCTGCCTTGGCTTATACTTTTATCATAGTTTTACTGATTTATCTCCTTACTCTCTGTCCCCACTGCCTGCCTTGCCAACCTAAAGCTCCCTGAGGAGAGGTCATATCTCTCCCTTTCATCCCCTGCTGTCCCAGTGAACCATAGCAGGTGACAGATTGTTATCAGAGCACTGGATGCTCTGGACACGTGGGGACACACCTTCTGGGTTTCCTACTCCACTCATGTCACAGTGGGGTTAATTGCCTACTCTCTGCAACTGGACAGAGGTACGTTCAGACTTTATCTCTAAGACTTAATGACCTGGAGCCAGGGATTGGATCTCTGTTACTGAAAGTCTCATCTGTAAAGCAAGGATTTGTATTCACATCTTCTCAGAGCTTCTGAAGGCCGTGGGTACAAGACACTCCCCCCAAGCCCATAGCTCTGTATGCCTTCCATGTGAACTACGGTGTGGGTGCCTGAGAATCCAGGATAATTTTGAAAGTCTCAAATATTCACTTAGTCTCACCTCTGAAATTAGCTGTTAAGTGTGAAAGAAGCTAGCTTGCTGGCTTTGCAGCATTGGGCCTGAGATGTTACCTTATTATGTCAATCAGTACACAATTTTAGTAGACACATTAACAACATTTAAATAGAATCTTGGCATAATTTATGGATAATTGAGAAAAAGAGATTGAACAAATTTCCATTTTCTGGGCTTCCTTTTCCAAAACACCTTAAGAAATCCTTCCTCATAAATGCTCCTCCCTCCTATTTAACATTCAGAGTTTCCTCTTGACCCTCACATACATTTATTTTGATTTAACATAGAAGGCCAATAAATGGTACTTAATTAAACATCCAGCATAGAAGGGAGCATCACTGACCTCCCATTCATTCATTTACCCCACTTATTCATTGACCAAATGTCTACTGAACACCTAATACATACGAGCCTCCTGGTTTGGCTCTCGGGGTAATGTAGGAGTAGATTAAAGATTCCACTTTCATAAAACTTGCCATTTAAAAAGTGCCCGAGATTAAGATCTGCACACAAATATCAGCGATCCAATATTAAAATCGATCCAGAGAGATACAAAGGTGGAAAATGGGAATTCAGCAAAGGGGAGCAAGTGCTGAGATTGTGAGCCATCCTGTCACGCTTACCCTCAGCCCCCTCAGCCATCTGTGCGTGTGTGCTCCCATGGAACATGAGGGAAAGAAGCAGCGGCCAACACCTGGGCAGGCCTCAGGCTGCCCCTCCTGTCCTGGCTGTTCTGCCTGCTCTTGCTCAGACTGCCCCACCTCCCCATGGACACAGCCAGAGCCTTTTCCAGTCTCAGCCCTCACTGACATGGGGCTGCCTGTCCTTGTGTCTCCTGGTTCACTCATCTCCTACCCGGTGCTATGGCTCTGTGGCTCAGTCACCCTCCTGCGACTGGACCTCCAGGGAGGGCTCCTTTGGACCTTCTTTGCCTCTCAGAAGGGACAAATCTCCAAGGCTCATGCAGTACTGCCTTGCCCACATGACCATTTATTTCATGAGCAGCAATACCATCTGTAGTATTTTTATTATAAAAAATATAATAAAACCACACTAAGGGCTTTGGATGGGGTATAAATGGCTTCTTCGTGACCAAAAAACATAATATAAATAGGCCACCATTTCCCTGCTGAGACTGAAAGTATGCATGGGAGGGGACTCTAAGGATGCTTGGTCAAGGGGGGGCAGAACATCAAATGGGGTAGAGTTTACTGACTTGGATGTACTTTCCTTAGATAACAGATTTTAACATCTTGCCAAGGCTCCCAGGAGGTGGTGTGAACTTGTGATCCTGGATGCACAGGAAACACATTGCCTTATGCTGAGCAAAATGGCAAGGCTCGCACTGCTGTGCCAGCGGGCGGGAGAAAGAATGGGAAATCTCAGGGAAGTGGGCATGCTGGATTTGACTTACCATGACCATGCTAGGGAAAACTCATCAGATTATTCACTGAACAAAGCTTTTAGGAACAAAGCTTTTTGGAACGCTCCGTTGAGAGGACACTGCTGACACCAAGTCTGGTGGAACTTCTCTGCAAGCCTGGGATGAAGTAGAGAGGCTTTAAAAGAATGTGGCTTGCAGAAAACAATGGGAATGAAGGGCTCCTGAAACAATAACGTCAGGTGGCAGCGCCGAGCTGTCTCAAACTGGGAGTTGCAACTACTACAATTATCAGACCAGGGGGCCTGATGTGTGGAGGATCATGGAGATGATTCACAGAAAACTGTATCCTTAGGGGCAAAACAGATGGGCGGTGACAAGGGTAACACTCAACTTCCCGACTCATACAAACAGAAGAAATCAGGGACGATGACCACCAAGGCAGTAGCTGAAGGTAAGTAGTTGGTCTTATTAACTTCCCTTTTCTAAGTTTCTCCTCAGGAAAAGAAGCCCATCAGAATCCTGGAGAATCATATCTGCCAATATATGTGGAAAAGCAGAGCTGAGCAGAGGAGGTGGCCTGTGGTGGATGGGTAGATGGGCTGCCCAGATCCTTTTCCTAGAGAGAACTCGCTGCCAGGGGTAGAGGCATGACCAGCATCAACCTCTTGCTCCTCCAAGGTCTGACTGAGCCGGCTCACCCCAGATTGTTCCTTTCCTGGGGCAGCTAGTGACTGGACAAGACGGTGAAAATTCATCTGTGAGATTTTATGGTTTCTCTGTCTCTTTCTGACACCCTACTTGCAGCCTCCTGATTTGAGGGTGCTGTAAGACTGATTGGTACTATAACCACCAGGACTGGTGCACCTAGGGAGATGCCTACCCGTACACACATAGTCTAAAGGAAATACATTTTGAGATTCTGCTTTATGTAACAGGTCAATGCAAACGTCAGGAAAATCCTGGATGCAAATATAAACACAGGCCTACAATATGTACTCTGCTCTTAAGTTTTCTGGAAGACTTTTCATGTGTTCTCATCAGCTCGTACAGGGTACATTTTGTTTTCATTCCAAGAAACTGACTCCCTGTCTTCAATGTCACCCATTGAACGTGGCACCGACTAGCCACCATCAATCAACCTGGAGTCAATCTCTTTTCAACACTGCAGATCCTGCCAGGCTCAAGAAAGCATTTGTTCTCTGGGGGCTTCCAAAAATATTGACAGTTTCTGGAAGAGATTCAACACTAATTTGGGGGACTTTCTCTTTTTCTTTTCCATGGTGACAGCTTTCCTGACAGCATGAGGCTAAGCATTTCTGCTGTTTAGATGGTGATTTTTTTTTTAAAGATGATGATGATCTCATCTCTATGGCTCTGTGTGGAAAGGCACAGGAGCAGAAGCATCTCACATGCCCAGCTTCGTAATGCTATCTCGAGTGGATGATGTCTTGTTGGATTGCTAGCACCACCGTGGTGTTAGGGTCAGGCTCTTTCTGCTTGTCTGTGGCATTAGGGGAACCCTTGCTTCTAAAATAGCAGAGCTGGCATTTTCTCTTCCGAAAGGCCATTGGAAGCTCCTCTCCATAGGGATGATATCTGAGGCAAATGCCTTCTCCCCAAGGTACACGAGACAGGCCATTCCTCAAATGCGTCCATTACTGTACTGTCTTCAGACCCTTGCAGGGCCCTCCATCTGGAGTGCCTGCTCCTTCATTTCCACATGTCCACTTTCAGCTAACATTACCAAGAAGTCTTCCCCCAGTCCCCCACATTGGATTTAATATTTTTCTTATCCGAACATCCATAACATTGCAATGCTATGATACCTTAGAAATGATACTTGTGTAGAATTTTGATTTTCCAAACACTTTACATGCACATTATTTAATCTCTACAGTGTATTAGCCCACTAGTTTGTTGCAAAGGTTATTTGCCGGGTGAGTCATCGGTACTGTCCACACAATATTCCCAGATCTCTTGGCACATAATAGGGTCATACACCCCTGTTTCTGTGAATTTAGGTACAGCCACATGACTTGCTTTGTCCAAGAATGTAGAACAGATATGTCATTTCTGGGCTATTGTTTTAAAATGAAAATTGTCATTTTCTTTTTTTTTTCTCATCATAATGACCGGTGATATTTGAGATTTTGGTTGCTCTGACAGCCTGGATTCTTTGCTAGGAGCTGGGGATACAGATGGTTAAAAGTTGGTCCAGCCTGGAGGTGCTCACAGTCTCATGTGGAATGACGAGAGAGTGGAGCTAGTGTTAATGCAAAGATTGCTATGATAGAATTATATAATACTGTATTAGAAATATTTTCAAAATAATGTAGGTATATGAAGGAAAAACCTGCAAAGACTCATGGAAATAGTTACATTTGAACTGATTCACCAGGAAAGAAAATGGGGGTGGGTTCTTTCAGACAGAGAAAGGACCATGTGACAAAGAACTTGTAACAGATCAGATGGAGTGAATGATTGGCCTCCCAAAGAGATTATGATGAAGGATGACACCCCAATGCCTTCATAAATATTTATCTTTATTATTATATGTCACAAAATAGGCACTGAGTAAATGATTCTCCCAGGCCTCTCTTCCCATGTCAAACTCTGTATTGTTTCTGAGGTCAGGGATGATGAAGACAATTTCACATTCTCTATGTCAATTTTCTACAAGGATACCCAGCTGTCTTTCCCCAAGGTTCTGCCTCTTATACTGAAAAAAGTAGGGTGTTGTAAGTCAATGTCCTGATTCAAAACTGTCAAGCAAGGTTCTCCACAACCTTCCAGAGATAGTTCAAACAACCCCCAGGCAAGACATTCAAGGTCATTCACAGTCTGATCTCGGGCTATGTTTCCAGGATCAATGGTTTTCTATTCCTGTTCCTATCGGAGCACCTGTCTAGAATATTCAACTCTCTGAGCCTTTATCCAGTCATTCCCTCACTGTGAAGGCCTTATTCTACCAGGCAAAGTCTTGCCATTGTTCAAGGTCTAATACGTACTATTTCCTAGATGAAGTCGAATTCTTCCCTGGTTTCCTCTCTTTTCTCCCACAGAGGAAATCTGTCTCTTCTCTGTTCTCATGCTGTTTTTATGAGGGTTCTGTCTCCCTTTGGGTTTTGGTAGTTTTAATATGAGGTGTTTAAATGTAATTTTTATTTATCGGGCTTGGGATTTGTAGAATTTCTTTCATCTTTAGTTTAATGTCATGCATCAGCATGAGAAAACTTCTAACCATTATCTCCCAAATACTGTTCCTACCCCTTTCTATCCTGAAATGGGCTCCATTACCCTTTCTTCTGTGGTTACCTGTATTTTCTCTAATCTCATTGCATTCTAGATATTTTTCGGTTTACAGATTATCCTACTGGCTTGGTTTAGTCTGCTGTTAAAGGGATCTGTTGAGATTTAAATTTCAGCCTTGCATTTTTCAGTTCCAAACTTTTAATTTTTTGATAGTTTCTGACTTACTGCCAAAATTCTCAATCCTTTCTTTTATTTTCTGGAATATATAAAGCATATTTACTTTACATTCTGAATTTGAAAACTCCATTACTGGATCTGTCTATGGATCTGTTCCTATTGCTGGTTTTGTTTTTCACGTCTATCAGCTTGTTTCCTTGTATGCCTAGTTATTTTTTATTGAGGTACATATACAAAATATTGTATATTAAAAAAATAGGCAAAGTGGATAATAGATATGACATGGCTATAATCCCTGGTAGAGAGGGAGTCTCACGATCTTCCAGATTTTGCCTAGGGTAACTTTTTAGATTATGGCAGAGGGAGGTGAAGCCCAAGAACAGAGAAGAGGTTCTGGTGAGTGAGGAGCTGCCAAGGAGGCTGGAGATTATGGGGATGGATGCCAGAGAGAAGGGGAAAGTTTCCAGAGATACGCCAGGGGACACTGAAGTCTTTGATCAAATATTCATCTGTGCATGCAAAGAATGAGACTCTACTGAACCTGGCAGAAAACAACCACAGAGGGGTGCGAGCTAAATGGAGATTCTGGAGGCCACTCAGGGCTGGGGACGTAGAAGTTCCAACCAGCCAGAAAGACCTCGAGTAGCCACCAGGTCACTCAGGGGACATTCTAAAAGCCCTTTGTGAACTGAAGTAGTCACTGTAGTTATCTTTGGCTTGTCTTTCCCTGGGGGTTGGGGGGAAGTTAAGTTGCCCCTTAGTTCACAAGTCTTCGGTTTGAGAAGAACCATGTTTAAGGAAATACACCAATGACCTCATCTGCACCCAGAACTAGATAAGATGCTGAGATCCCGAACTCCAAGCGAAGGCAGTGAGAGTGTGGGATTTGGGGTTCTTGGGAAGGGAGGACCATATTTTGCATGTGGCGAAATGGTTTATGACCAGATATAGACCAGGGGAAAGAAGACCATGAATTCCCTGACACTGTTTCCACTGAGAGGTGGGGTCTATACCTCATCTCCTTGACCCCTGAGATCAGCTCCTAGACAAGCAGGTGCATGCAGGCCCTATTTCCTGTCTGTCTTGGGGAGGTTGGATACAAGGGGCCCCTCTCTGCTTGGCACTTTTCCCTTCCCCATGGTCTCCCCCAGGCATGTTACTTTCTGCTGTCATGCAGGGTAGGCTGGCAAATGTGGAGGCCACACAGAATCCCCTTGAGGAATAAGTATCTTCTTTTGGCTGGCTGGTACCAGTTTTTATGAGCAATTCTCTTGACCCCTCTTTCCCTTGGCTTTTAGGAAGAGAAACTTCTCCACTTTCTCCAGCCCCCAGCAGATGGCTATGGGTAGGGAAGGAGTGGAGGAATGTAACGTCTCTGTATCAGTCCTGTGTGCCCTGAGCAGGCCCTCTCTTGTCAGCTCCAGATTCCACTCAGATGTGCTAGAGGGTTCTGCAGGAGATAAGGCATAGTTGTAGGAAATTTTCTGCCTAAATGACACTTCTCTGGAAGCCCCATTTAAAATGGGAGCCCTAGAGCAGCAGTTCTCAACCTGTGGGTCGGTACCCCTTTGGAGGTCGAATGACCCTTTCACAGGGGTCGCCTAAGACCATCCTGCATATCAGAGATTTACATTATGATTCATAACAGGAGCAAATTATAGTTATGTAGTAGCAATGAAAATAATTTTATGATTGGGGGTCACCACAACATGAGAAACTGTATTAAAGGGTCGCGGCATTAGGAAGGTTGAGAACCACTGCCCTAGAGGGTCTTCTGTTTTCAGTTGTATCCTTACTTTTACAGTCTAGCAGGAGAAAAAAGTGAGGTCTCATTCAATCCCTAACAATGCCCTTTTACATAGATAACATATTGTCTATGTTTATCAGTTACCAATTGATTTTTAAAATTACTGCAATATAGACTAGGCCAAAATACAACCTTGCATCCTGCCTTTTAAGCCTAACATTTCAATAGAACCATTTTCTGTGACTTATCACATTCTTTCTAGCAATGATTTTTGATGTCTGCAATTTACTTAGCCATGTCTTCACCGAATGTTAGATGCTTTAGAAAATTCCAGCATTATAAATGTGGCTGTAATGAACATCTTTGAGCATAAGACATTTTTATGAGATTCTGATTATTTTCTAAGGTTAGATGATCAGTCTCAGAACTTTGAAGTCACAAGACATAAACATATTTAATATTCTTGCTACACCTTCAAAATGTTCTTTCCAAAAATGTACCAATTTACATCGCAGCCAGACACAGTTCTGAGAAGCCCAGATAGGATGGATTTTGAAGGGGAAATCAAAGGCGCACGGGGTTTTCCCTGTCCATAGAGAGTGACATCCCCTCTCGGTGTCCCTGCCAAAAGCAATTCTCTTTTCGGTGGACTGTGAAGCGTGATTGCTGTTTAAGCCAACGAAAGGCTGTCTAAAAATGGGATCTTACATTTTTTTTTTCAAGTGAGTGGGAAACAGTTGGCTCTAGATCTAAGCTTAGACAGAGGAAAGTTTGAACTGAGCTACATATTTTTTTTTCATATGGGAGATTCACAATAGGATTTTCTTTTTCCATCTAAAACACTCTGCAATAGAACTGGGATGGATATAGCACTGAAAGCTGGTTTCCAAACTGGGTTCAAATCCTGACTCATTAGCCGAGTGATCTTGAATATCATAATTAACCTCTGTAATTGAATTTCCTTCACTATGCAATGAGGTTAATAAGACTCATTGCCAAAGAGTTAGATATATTAACATCTGCCCAGTCTTTTTCCCTGGATCCCAGACTCTCTGCCTATACAACCTCTCTTTTTGGAGATCTAACAGGCATTTAAAACTCAGCATGCCCAAGACTGAAATCCTCACCTCTCACTGTCCCAGACGATGATCCCAGGTCTCTGTAAATGTTGACTCATCCTTCCAGGTTCTCAAACACTTCTATGCCACCCTTGACTCCTTTCTCTCTCTCTAAAAATGTGCATACTTCACCTATAAATCCCAATGTGTCTCTATACAAAATAAATCCAGAATGTAGTCACTGGTCCCAGTCTTCACTGCCACCCT
>CAUYQV010051797.1:0-23547 GCA_963574575.1 Galagoides demidoff | reverse complement strand
CTTATTATTTTTTCCCCAAAGTGTCAAGAAGTAGACAACTGGCACTCTGCCCAGGGTGACAGCTTGAGGCTCTGTCTCAAAAAAAAAAAAAAAAGTAGACAACTAATATTTATAAATAAAAATAAAAGATAATTTCAAAAAGCAGATCATGCCAAATCTTATAGACAATAGAAAAAGAGGAAATACTTCAAAATCATTCTGCTTAATCTGAATATACCTGATATTAAGATTAGAAAAAATATATTATTATAAAGGGGAAATTACAAACATAATTCACTTTTAAATAAGGATGCAGTATCCTGTATCCTAAACAACATATTAATAAGTTGAAGTAAAAATTAACATTTAAGTGATGTACTGTAGTCAAAATTGAATCCAATTTATGTGAGAATTAGTCACTATTTTCTCATGTCTACAGTATTTAATGTAATTTGTGATACAAGGAAGGCATTCAATCAAATGGACCTGGGGTTTAAAGCCAGAAGTTTATATAGTATTGCAGGGAAGCTTTTTAAGAAATAAAATTCAAAAAATAAAAAAAAGAAAGAAAATTCAAAACTCACTCTCTCTCTCCCCTCAACTTTACCACTCTACCACATCCCTCACAAACATGTGACCTTGGAATACATTGCTGGGACACTTCATCGGACCTTGAAAGGGGACCATGCGACTAAGATGAGTTAGGAGGAGATTCTGAAACTTTAGCATCTTTAACCATGTGGCATATCAAATCCTGCTTTCAATATAAAGTGAAGAAATCCTGTTGATTCATTCATGATTTTAATAACTGTTACCTTTTCTGCTGTGCTCTCTAAGTATGGGGACAGACAATATCATACGTCTGAGGGTGTTCTGCTTTTAGAAAGGCATCCCAGGAGCCAACTGGGTTTGGAAAACTAAAAAAGAGACAGAGAAAAGGAAGGAAGTTTCTTTCAGGCTATATGTCATATTTTTCTAGAGGTACAGGAGTTTTCTGGAGTTTGGAGGAATTTCAGATACTCTTGGGATCCATCTTTCACAGTGCAACCTCCACTATCCACTGTTCTAGTGAAGTCAGCAGTTTTCAAATGTTTGTAATTTGAAATGAAACATCTCCTTGTAACACCACATTCTCTAAGTCCTTCAGAATGTTTCCAAATATTTCCTTCTAACTGGAAACTTCCTTATGAAATCTGAGACTTTGAGTTAAATCTATATTCTTGGCGATACTCTTCAAGGGCACATTCCTTATAGCAAGCTTGACAGAGGAAACACAGTATTAGACACTGTTGGAGTTCCGTGTAATTTCATCATAGAAAGTTACTGGGATTCGTTAGGATTTGCTGTTTGTGTGAATGGAGGCAGCTGAAAGGCGCATTGCCTGACCAGCATTCCTGCATATATAACTCCTTATCTAAACTCGGTTCATAGCACTAATACCAAACTTTGCTATCTTGCTTATATCTTTGTTTACTGTTGGTCTAGGCAACCTCCCAGATAATGGTAAATAGTCATCAGTGTAGACCCTTTAATGCTGCTACTAGATGCAAAACCATTCCACTTCCTACTAGGACTCTAGATTCCAGGTCTTCAAAAAGCAATATGAGGACAGAACCACTGGCCTGGTGAATTCTCCCATGTATCATATCAGCTCCACCTCTTCCCTCGCCACTGCCCTCCAGGTAAACCATCCCGGCTCTCCCTGGTGCCTCTGTTCCCTTCATAACATCTAGATTACTCCCGCCAGTCTTTGCCCAGCTGGGTGGAATAAGATCATGACTCTTCTTTTTACTGGTCATGTCCCCTGGGATTACATCCTCTTCCAGCCTCACTTTCCTCATCTGTAAAATGCTGATACGAAGAGTACTGCCCTGCCAGGGATCTCACAGCAGGCCTTCATTCGGTGGCCCGAAATCATCATCATTTCCTTTCTAATTATTTGCCTTACTTCTTTCAGGCTTCACCTTTGTGGCTTGTCTCTAGTAATTCTTTATAATTATTGGTAGTTTTAAAAATAACTTTTCAAAATCATGCTGCATTTGTCAGTTTTACTTTTTGAGCTAGTTTTAAGCTCTTCGAAGTCAAATCGACTGTTAACTCTTTACATATTCTGCTGTAGGAGTCTTATATCTGTAGCAGTGGTTGTCAACAGTACAATTAATCGGTATCCCTGGAAGTGGTATTGATTAATTATTATTATTTATTTATTTATTTTTGAGACAGAATCTCAAGCTGTCACGTTGGGTAGAGTGCCACGGCATCATAGCTCACAGCAACCTCCAACTCAGGCTCAAGTGATCCTCCTGCCTCAGTTTTTCTTTTTTTTAGTGGAGACTTGCTTTTGCTCAGGCTGGTCACAAACGCATGAGCTCAAGCAATCCACCCACCTCGGCCTCCCAGAGTGCTAGGATTACAGGTGTGAGCCACCACACCCGGCTGGAAGTGGTATTTGAAGGAAGTATAAAAACATTTCTCCTGCACTCTTCATTTGTGGCTATTCTGCTTTTGCTGCCTATATGATAAAACCTAAAGCACCTCCAGATTGGAGACTTTCTAAACTTCCCGAGTAAAGACAGTAAAGGAAGAAGGCTTTTATATGTATGCTTTATATGAGATTTTTCCTCAAAGTTTAATTATGTAACTATTATTAACCTTTTCTTCTAGTCTCTGTACAGACCACCAAAAATTGCCAACTAGGCCAGGTATGGTGGCTCACGCCTATAATCTTAGCATGTGGGAGGCAGGGGCAGGTGGATTGCCTGAGCTCATAGATTTGAGACTAACCTGAGCCAGAACAAGATCTCGTCTCTAAAAATTGCTAGGCATTTGGCGGGTGCCTATAGCCCCTCCCTCCCTACTTGGGAGGCTGAGATGAGGCAAGAGAATCACTTGAGCCCAAGAATTTGAGGTTACTGTGAGCTATGACAACATGTCAACTCTACGGAGGGTGACAAAGCGAGACTCTATCTCAAAAAAAAAAAATTGCTGGGTGGTGCCTGTGGCTCAGAGGAGTAGGGTGCTAGGTGCTGGCTCCATACGCCGGAGGTGGTGGGTTCAAACCCAGCTGCAGCCACAAAAAAAAAAAAAATTGCTAACTATATTGTAAGTTATCACTAGCGTATAAGTTTTCAATTAGCAATAATCATGCCTCTGATAAGCCTCATTGGCTAAAATACTGCCACTGCACAAAGCTGAACTATTATTAATTTTTTTTTAGAGACAGAGTCTCACTTTATTGCCCTCAGTAGAATGCTCTGGAGTCACAGCTCACAGCAACCTCCAACTCCTGGGCTTAGGCCATTCTCTTGGCTCAGCCTCCCGAGTAGTTGGGAATACAGGTGCCCGCCACACCACCCAGCTATTTTTTTGTTGCAGTTTGGCTGGGGCAGGCTTTGAACCCGCCACCATGGGTATATGGGGTTGGTGCCCTACCCACTGAGCCACAGACGCCACCCAAAGCTGAAATATTATTAACTTTACATTGTGCTTAGAATTTTAAGACTTTAAATGATGCATTGCTATAAAGTATGTAGTCAATGCATGAGGATGACACTGAGGTGACCTCATCGTTGGAAACAAAATGGTCTTCAGACAAGTAACTTTAGAGCAGCACATCTGTAGAGGGAGTGGTAGGATTAACCCACCTCCAAGAGATGACCTGTAAATATGACCTTGAGTGTGTCAGAGAATAGTCAGATTTCATCAAAGGGCAACTAAGGTTCAGTCTTGAAAGCTGTTTCTTCTTCTTCTTCTTTTTGTTCGAGGCAGAGTTTCACTCTGTTGCCCCAGGCCATAGTACCCTGGCATTGATACTGGAATTTCACTCCTCAGTAGGTCCTCGGTCTTGGGGATTCAAAGAATGAACCCACAGACCACAAATCAGGAGTAAGATAAGACTTTTGTTAGAGGTTAGAAAGGAATATGGAAGAAATAAAAAGCACCAGAGCTTCCAGAAGGGGGGAAAGAACTGAAGAACTCACTCCGGAGTCTCCACATGGGCTCTTTTATCTAGGGGTCTTAAGTCTAGAGGATTACACATGGAAGGGATTAGGAGGTATGCTCCTACTCAAGGTGGAACCACCCAAAAAACCATCACAAGCTGCTTTGTTCATGATCTTATCAGAGCCCAGAGGGTGTGTCCCGAAAAAGGCAGTCTGCTTGTGCCTGGAAATGGGGATCTGACTTCTGAGCTCACCTGGGCCTAGAGAATGAGGGGGCTCCCTGTCTAACCCTGAGTGGTGGAATCCTATATTAGCATCATAGCTCATAGCAACATCAAACTCCTGGGCTCAAGTGATCCCCTGCCTCACTTCCGAAGTAGCTGGGACACAGTCCCTGCCATAACATCTGGTAATTTTTTTTTTTTTAGAGACAGCTCTTGCTCTTGCTCAAGCTAGTATTGAACTCCTGAGCTCGAGCAATCCACCCACCTAGGCCTCCCAGAGTGCTAGGATTACAGGCATGAGCCACCGCACTCAGGCCTGAAAGCTGTTTCTTAATTAAATATATTACATCCTAACAAAGAAATAATTTTGCTAATTAACAACTGCTAGGTGGGGAGTAATGGAATCTTTTTTTTTTTTATGAGACAGAGCTTCAAGCTGTCCCCCTGGGCAGAGTACCATGGCATCACAGCTCACAGCAACCTCCAACTCCTGGGCTCAAGCGAGTCTCCTGCCTCAGCCTCCCAAGTAGCTGGGACCACAGGTGCCTGCCACAATACCCGGCTATTTTTTGGTTGCAGCTGTCATTGTTGTTTGGCGGGCCGGGCTGGATTTGAACCCACCACCTTAGGTGTATGTGGCTGGCACCTTAGCCACTTGAGCCACAGGCACTGACCCAAGGGAGTAATGGAATCTTAAAGAAAGAGAAAGCCAGCAAGATAGATTTGGGGGCAGAGTTAATCAAATATTCTCTTGGGAAGGGATGTCATGCATTTTGAATTGCTCACACACAGGAACTATAAGTAGACTCTGAAATTGGATGAGAATAGTTTTGAAGTTTACATGGTCTGCCGAAGCTATCCAAGGTAATACCATCTCTGTTGGCTCTCTAAGAAACCTTCTGAAGATTATTAGTTCAGCTTCTTAGCACTGATAACTGCAGTGCTCTCTAAAAAAGTACCTCCACCACTGAAAGTGTGCATTCTGATTGAACTACCAATTCCTTACAGGGGTATATGGAAGATCTGCACAGCCCGAAAATTATTTTACAGTTGGTGAGGCTATCTTTAAGAAAAAGAACACAGGCTTGGTGCCTGTGGCTCAAGTGGCTAAGGCGCCAGCCACATACACCTAAGGTGGCAGGTTCAAATCCAGGCTGGGCCTGCCAAAACGACAATGACGACTTCAACCAAAAAATAGCCGGGCATTGTGGCGGGCGCCTGTGGTCCCAGCTACTTGGGAGAGAGAGGCAGGAGATTCGCTTGAGCCCAGGCGTTGGAGGCTGCTGTGAGCTGTGATGCCATAGCACTCTACCCAGGGGGATAGCTTGAGGCTCTGTCTCGAAAAAAAAAAAAAGAAAGAAAAAGAACACAAATTGGCAAATATGAAATTGCTCCCAAGGTGTTGGAAGGGACCAGTGCAAGGGAGTGGTTTGGAGCTGAAGCTTTGTTGGCATCGAGGTGTAGCCTCTGGAGTTCAGTTAGGGTCAGTTCTGATAGCCTATCTCCTCCGGGTACACCACCCTGCAGAGCGGAGGGCCAGACCTCAGCAGAAGCCTTCTCACTCTCTCCCACAGCATTTTAATAACATGAATGCAACAAAAGAGTCAAATTTCGAACTGTTTCATAATCTCTTTAAGACCCTTCCTACCTGTATCATCATCATCCTGTTAAAAAAGAACAGACGCTCTCTCCCATTTCTTAGCTCTTCCCAGGTTCTGTCTAGCTTTCTGAATTGCAAATATGTAGCAATGCTAAAGCATGGAAAGAAAAAAAAAAACTGTAAAGATATGGGCTGTGCCCAAAACAAGATTCAAACATTGCTGGGCCAGAAAGAGAAGAAAATTTAGAGCAGTAGACACAAAGAATGAAGTGGTCTGACACGCTGTGGGTCTGGAGGGAGCCAGCCAGGCCAGGAGGGCAACGGGGCAGAGAGATGTTCCCTCTAGGAGAGAGTGTGAGATCCACAGCTTAAAGCCAAAGGCTGGAATGGGACTCTGCTGTTCCTGAGAGGAGGCTGACAAAATCTGAAACCTGGGGACATGGTTTATATTCAAGTCTGTACCTAAAAAGACAGAGACCACAGTCGTAGCCCAGAGACCAGGAATTGAACCATGCTGTACACTCATCCAAACACAAGATCTAGAATATCACCTCTTCCAGCTGCTTACGTAAAACCTGGTTCTGGGTTAAGGAACCCAGTGAATTAGAGCGGGCTGTTAATAAATACTGCCCACACGTAACCGGCATAAGAGCCACTAGCCACATGTAGCTCGTTATATTTAAATTCATATTCATTAAAATTAAACAAAATTAAAAATACAGTTTCTCAATCTCACTAGCTACATTCCAAGTTCTCCACAGTCACGTGTGGCTGGTGGCTATTGGACTGATTGGACAGTGGAGATACCAAATACCTCCGTCACTGTAGAAAGTTTTATTGGCTAGAGCCGACCTAGACAGAGAAAGCCAAGTACAAGGAGAGACAGAAGAAAAGAGGGCAGTAAAGAAATATTCCACTTTAGACTTGCCTGAAAATCAAAATTCTAAACATAATGACGAAAACACTAAGGTACAGTATTTTTTGGATATTTTCCCAAGATATTTATTGAAAAATATTTTCAGTAAGTATTGTTTTAAGTTAAATTAACAAGGCTGACAATATGAACAATCCAAATATACTTCAAATGAAATAAATGTAATTAGAACAGGCTGAGAAATATTTTTACATGGGAATGCTAAGAATTCTCCATGATGATATCTATAAAAAAGAGCAATAAATGAGAAAGGAAAACCAACTAAAATGGAAACAAAAACCTATCTTTCTGATAAAGGGCAAAATAGAAAACCTAAAAATGAAAGATTACAAAACTCAGTGTTCCTGGTTGTGGTCCAGTCCCACAGGGCCCTCGTGCAGGCCAGCCCTGGACATGCCGGATGGCTTTAACAAATGACTTTGGATGGAGGTTTCCCCATCAGTCTGGCCAGAACTTTCTTGGAACTTGGCTGTAGACAGAGACTGAGGTCATCAACCACAGTCATACAGAGGCTCAGCACTGATACCCTAGCTAAGGATAATCGTACAATATTTTCTAGAAATGGGCATCTCAGAAGATTTTGAAGTAGCTTTAAGTGCACATTCAGTTTCTTTGCGAAGCTTTTTGGTTTTGTTTTGAGAGTCTCACTCTGTTGCCCAGCCTATAGTGCCATGGCCTTAATCTAGTTCATAGCAACGTCAAAGTCGTGAGTTCAAACAATCCTTCTGCCTCTGCCTCTCGAGTAGCTGAGACTACAGGTACCCCCCATGCTCCCCAGTTAAATTTTTTAATTTTTAGTAGAGACAGGATCTCACTTCTGCTCAGGATGGTCTCAAACTCCTCCTGCCTCAGCCTCCCAGACGATTGGGAGGATTGCTAGGATTATAGGCTTGAGCCACAGTGCATGCGCATGAAATCCTTCTAAGAGACAGCCCACATCACCCCCTGTGCCCCGCTTCTCATTAGACAGTGAGTACTTCCTTCCTCACACGCCCCCATCACTTATGTTACAATTGAAAACTCTGAGGGCTTCTTTTCTCCCCTTTGTATTTCTAAGATTAGTGCAGGACCCATAACATAGAAGCGGTTAATAAAAATATGTTGAATAAAATAGAAGCCAAAGAGGACAGTCCTGTGAAATCTGGGGATACAAAAAGCCAATCTTGGGGCGGCGCCTGTGGCTCAAAGGAGTAAGGTGTGGGCCTCACATGCCGGAGATGGCAGGTTCAAACCCAGCCCGGGCCAAAAAAAAAAGCCGATCTTCTGATCCTCCTCCCTATCCATGGGCTCTGCACCCATGAACACTGTATTTTTAATCCTGGTTGGTTGAACTTGCTGATGTGAACAATGAACTATAGATGACATTTTTTTTCATGTGGAGAAAAGGACCAAAGAAGAAGAGGAGGAAGGGGAAGGAGGGATAGAGGAGGAGGGAGGGGAAGGAGGGGTGAGGAGGAGGGAGGGGAAGGAGGGGAGAGGAGGACGCTCCCTAAGCCAAGCACCTAAACAGTGAAAAGGTTTTGCATCTTTACCCACATCTCTGCTGCAAGGTGAATCTTCTAAAAAGTACATTGTCCAGAGGTAGAGAAGTAGACAAAACGGCCAATTATTATGAAACAAATAGATGAGTTGGTTTTTTCTTTTAGAACTTTCTCTTGTATTTTCAGGGCCAAATATGGTTTTGTGTTTATTTACTTTTTTTTTCTTTTTAGCCCTAGTCATCCTCTCCCAGGATTTTCATTCCTAGTAGCTCCGTCACCTCCCACTTCGTCTCCAGTGTGATATTCCATCCCACTCTGAATCTGGATACTTGACTCATTTTTGAACTTTCCCTTCAGTTACAAAGCTCCCAGAACTGAAAGTGAGCTGTAAACCTGTTGACATTGATTTTTATTTTTTATTTTTTTTTATGAGACAGAGCCTCAAGCTGCCACCCTGGCTAGAGTGCTGTGGCATAGCTCACAGCAACCTCCAACTCCTGGGCTCAAGCGAGTCTCCTGCCTCCGCCTCCCAAGTTGCTGGGACCACAGGCGCCCGCCACAACGCCTGGCTATTTTTTTTTCGGTTGCAGCCATCATTGTTGTTTGGCGGGCCGGGCTGGATTTGAACCCGCCACCTTAGGTGTATGTGGCTGGCACCTTAGCCACTTGGGCCACAGGCACCGAGCCGAAATTGATTTTTAGACACCTGCAAAACTTTTCTCCAGATTTCATAGGATTTTAGTTATCCTGTAGCTAATGTGACCGATCACTCTGAAAGGCAGGGAATATTATATAAATGGAATCATATAGCATGTGACCTTTGGGAACTGGCTTTTTTTACTCAGCAAACTTCCTTGGAGAGTCATTTAGATTTTTCATCTATCAACAGTCATTTCTTTTTTGTTGTTGATTAGTAGTCCACGGTATATGTAAAGCATGTTGTATACCCATCAGTGTAGGAGTGGTCCACTTTCTCTGCATCCTTCTTGCCAGCATTTGGTGGTGTTGCTATTTTTCACTTTGTCTACATCCTGATAGATGGATAGCGATATTTCACTGTGGTTCTAGTTTGCATTTCCCAACTGCTAATTATTTTGAACATTTTTTTTTATGTGCTTGTTTGTCGTCTATACTCTCTCTTCAGCAAACTTTTCATGTCTTTTGCTCATTTTCTAATTGAATCGACCTTTTTTTTTTAAGACAGACTCTCACTCTGTTGTCCCAGGCTAGAGTGCCCCTAGCATCGGCCTAGCTCACAGCAACCTCAACCTCCTCAGCCACCCAAATGGCTGAGACTACTGGCGTGCACCAGCACTCCTGGCTGATTTTTTTATTAGTGAAGAGAGGATCTTGCTTTTGCTCAAGCCAGTCTCAGACTCTTGAGCTCGAGGGATTCTTCTACCTTGGCCTCCTGTAGTGTTAGGATTACAGGCGTGAGCCACTGCACCCAACCCTATTTTTAACTGTTGCATTTTGAGAGTTCTTTATATACTCTAAATACCAGTTCTTTGTCAGATATGTGATCTGCAAATATTCTCCCAGTCTGCAACTTGTGTTTTCTACCTCTTCACAGGAACTTTGTCAAAAGAAGAGTTTGTCACTCTTCTTGTCAACTTTGATGAAGTTGAAGTTATCAATTTTTCCTTTTAGGGATTTGGTGTCAACTTTAAGAACTCTTTGCCTAGCCCCAGATCTCAGATTTTCTCCTATTCCTTACACATCTTTAAAAATACACAATGGATTTTCTCAATCCCTGGAGAAAACCTTTAATTGGTTTGCAACAGCATTTCAAATCAAATCCTACCTCCCTCCGCAGGGCGGTCAGTCCCTGCTCACTCTTACAGAATCTCCTCCCCTGGCCCTTCTGTCGCTCACCAGGGGCAATCCCAAGGACATTCTCTCTATTTCTCCTTTTTGTTCCCCATGCTGGGACATTATGCAGGCCTTTCCCTCTGTCCCAAATGCTCTTTATGTGGCAGGTTTCTTCACACACTTTGGGACTCAGCTACATGTCACTGTGCCTGCAAGACCATCTCAGATCACCCAGTCTGTACCGGTTCCACTGTTAGTTTTTACATCAACACCCAACCTTTGTCAGTTAACTGCTGTTACATATTTCAGCACTTTTCCCCATTGTTTGCTATTTAATTGTTTAGCATCTGGTCCATCACCAGACTCTAAATTCTGCAAGAACAAGGACTCAGTCTTATCCCACGTGATGTCACCCAGTGCTCATTTCAGGGCTTAGCAAACAGTAAGCTCTCGGCAAGTATTTGCTGAGAAAACTAATTAATGAGGACATTTTAAGAAAATCTTTTCCCTCCGTATACAGCATTTTCTGAGGAATTTCAAGCAGATAAAACATTTCATTTGGGATCATAACTGCTTTGGACAAAGTCCTTTATAGATGAACTCTTCTAGTCCAGATTATCTTTATTTATTTAGTCTCTAGAATTTGAAGCAGAAAGGAGATTTCAATAAAATTGTGCTATATTAAAAAAAAATTCTAGGTTACAAAATAGTGTTTATGTGTCCTGTTTTCACTGAATTCCTACTACTCTGGCATCAAAGAAACTGTTTCTCTATTCCAGAATTTAAAGTTCAGTGAGGGGGTGTGTGGGCAGATGGACAATGGAATCCATAATCAGAAAGCATTGTGAGAAGGACTCAGATGCTCTTGGGACACCAAGAAAGTGCACCTTGCTCAGAATGGGGACCAGGGGCAGAGGGAATCACACAAGATTCTTCAAAGGAGACAACACTTGGCCTGAGTCTCAGAGGATACAGTGAAGTCAGCCAGGCAGAGATGGGTGGGGGGGGAGGAAGGAGCTGGGTATACCCTGTGGAACAGGAGGACCTGAGGCTATGGGGTGGTAGGCTCTGGATTGTGTAGGCCTTGTGTACCAAGCTGTAGAGGAAGATTTGAAGGGTTGGAGAGTCCCACGAGTATTGTATTCTTCAATGATCGAACTGGCTTTATTTGTAAGGATGGACAGGAGGCTGTGAGCCTGGAGCAAGCAGAGGCCGTTACAGAGAAAGGCCTCAAATCAGGCAGTGACAGGGAAGTGAGGAAAAGGGGGCAGTTTGACTGATAGAGGGCAACCTGTATCAACAGCACTTGTTGACCAAATGGTAGACAAAGGGCATGATGGACAAGGGAGGCTGGACCACAGGAAAGGGGAGAGAAGACATCTGCTTTGATCCCGCTACTCTCTGGGGGAGAAAATTCAGGAGGAGGAGCGAGCCATTTTGTGTAAGGGAGATTAGGAGTAAGGTGCCCACGGGCCAGCCAGTGGGGAATGCCAATAAGATACATGTCTGGAACTCAGATTGCATGTCCTTTTAGAAAAAATTTTCCCTGTGCCAATAACTACTAGAAGTGATTATTTTGGCCCCATAATATTAAAAATATTTAAGTACCTAAGATAATTTTTGCCATTGGCTTGTGCTGGGAACCATGAGCATCACAGGACCTTTGCCTCCTTAGTCTCATGTGATGCATGTATTAGTTTAGTATTTTGGATTATTATGGATTATTTTCTACAGTAAAGGAAATACTAAACTATGAGCCTATAAGGTCTAAGGAGATCTTAGACTCATTTTTTAATGGAAACAGGGAACAGAAATGAACTATGGAATTCTGCTTCTTGGACCACCGGGGTTGAGCTCAATCCCACTCCCTTATTATATTGTTGCCAGAATACTTCATTAATCTGTTTAAGATAACCCACTTAGACAGAAATTCAAACCTATAAGCATTTTTGTTTTCCCATAATGAGGGACATAAGCATGTATTTGAAAGAGTGAGTGCAACTGGGGTCTGGGTTGGGGGCACGACTCTCCTAGATAACCTTTTGAGCAATTTCAACACATTCTCCCACGAACCTAACACACAGCTGGTGGGCTGATATTGTAACCGGAGCATGATAATTCGCTGGCATTAACCTAACCCAGTCTTACTGGGAACCCACATGAGAAGAGTGGCCCACCACAGGACACAGGTCAGCTGCTGCCTGGCACTCACAAGGAAGAGGAACAACGCGAGGATTCACTGAAGCCTGGAGCACCATGGCAAGCTTGAGGCTCACTAGGAACTTGCAGCTGCTCCCAGGCCAGCCGGGCGTGATGCTGGGAGGAGGGAGGCTGTTCTTTTTGGCAAAGAATACACTGTCTTGCAGAGTCTAAGAGGCAGGGATGGAAACAGCAAATGGACTTTCCTAAAGTTTCACACAACTGGCAAGGGTAGAGAACACACAGAATCCAAACCGACCTCTGTGCTGCTTAGTGTTAGCTGAATAAAGATAAGCCAGGCGAGATGGCACACGGACTGTAGTCCCAGCTACACAGGAGGCTAAGGAGGGACGTTCACTGGAGCTCAGGAGCTCCAGGCCGTCGTGCACTGTGATTGTGCCTATGAGCAGCTACTGTACTTCAACCTGGGAGACATAGCAAGATCCCATCTCAAAGAAAAGAATCAAATAAACCTAAATAATAAAGAACACGTAGTAGGAATAACTACAGCAAAATGAACACACAAACACAAACCTATTCAAGTACAGAGGAGAACTAGGTGGCCAACTGGAAGCCTGTGTAAAACCCCCTAAACGCTGTCTCAGTACAAGTCAGCTGTGTATGATGAGAGTCCTGGGAAAGCTAGTGTAGATTCAAACTGCATTAATAATATTCTCAGGATTAGGGAGGTGACATCCCCATCCCCCACCCCCGTATTGATAGAAGTGGGATTCTATGTTCAAATGATATATGTGGGTAACACTTACTAAATGTTTAATATATATCAGCTGATGGGCCAAATGCTTCACATGATCTCACCTAATCCACACAGATCTTGGGTTATGTTCCTTTGTTTTTGTATTTCACTTTTATGCATAAGGACACTGTCACTCAATGACATTGGACCAGGACATGCCAGTCCAGGGACAGAATTCTGTCTGTCTGACCAAACTCACGTGGAAATGAGTTTTGTTTTGTTTTGTTTTGTTTTGTTTTTGAGATAGCGACTCACTTTGTTACCCTGGGTAAAGTGCTATGGCATTATAGCTCACAGCGACCTCAAACTCTTGGGTTCAAGCGATCCTCTTGTCTCAGCCTCCTGAGTAACTAGAATTACAGGTGCTTGCCAAACGCCTGCTAGTTTTCCTGTTGTTAGTAGAGATGGGACTCACTCTTGCTCAAGCTGGTCTCAAACTTTTGAGGTCAAGCAGTTCACTCTCCTCGGCCTCCCAGATTGCTAGGATTATGGATGTGAGCCACCATGGCTGGCCCAGGAATGAGATCCTGAACTATTGAAAAACTGGGGACCTGAAGAATACAGAGGACTGGGTTGTGAGGGTCCAGGAAACCTAAAACACAAGAAACCACTGGAAGAACAAACACTGTTCAACAAGGAAAAGAGAAGAATACTCACGCCCCTGTCCTCACCGAGAAGAGGAATGAGACTCCACAGCATAGCAGGGGAGGGAACAGAACCAGCCAATCACAGGGCAGAGGTGGAGATGAGATCACTTTAAGGTGACATTTCTGGCCTGGCGCAGTGGCTCATCCTATAATTTTAAGACTCTGGGAGGCCAAGGCAGGAGGGCTACTTGAGGCCAGAATTTCAAGATGGGTCTGAGCAAGATTGAGATCTAGTTTCTACTAAAAACAGAAGAATTAGCCAAGCACTGTGGCAGAAGCCTGTAATCCCAGCTAATTGGGAGGCTGAGGCAAGAGGATCAGGAGTTTGAGGTTGCTGTGAGCTGCACTCTAGCTGGGGCAACAGAGTGAAGCTCTGTCTCAAAAAAATAAAAAGAAAAGAAAAAATGTGAATTTTCTTTGTTTTGTTTGTTTGAGACAGAATCTTGCTTCATTGCCCTCAATGGAGTGCTGTGGCATCATAATTCACAACAACCTCAAACTCTTGGGCTCGAGTGATCCTCTTCCCTCAGCCTCCCAATTAGCTGGGACTATAAGCATTCTCCACAATGCCTGGTTATTTTGTAGAGATGGGGTCTTGCTCTTGCTCAGGCTGGTTTCAAACTCCTGAGCTCAGGCAATCCAGCCTTTCTGCCTCCCAGAGCACTAGGATTACGGGCATGGGCCACCATGTCGGGCCCCAAGATGATTTTTCTATATAAAATGATCATTGGTATTCAGAAAAGGAATTGGCCTCCTTTCTGAGACACTGGGTGCCCATCTCAGCAGGGATTCCGGCAGGCAATAACTGATTGTCTAGTGGGAATGGGCCCATGGGCACTCAGTGCAGAAGCAAATGTGGGTCTGAAATTAGGCTTGTTTTGTGGCCTCATACAGCATCAGTTTTTAGACAATGCGAACATATTCTACGTGACAATATTCTGTAATTTGGCCCTTGGACTAGGGAAGAGGAAAGCTGAAGTCAGGTCTTAAGTAGCTGTAAGTAATGAAAGTAGTTAAGTCTGAGAAAATGCAGTGATGGCGGAGAATCCGTAGAGTGAAACAAAATCATAGTCCTTTCTTTACAGAGGAAATGAGGAAGTTAACAGCAGGGAAGATTTATGGCATTTAAATGAAGATCTTGTATCTTCATGTTGCCTTGATAAAAAATATAATAAATTTATTTTATGACATGGTAAGTAGTTTCTTAAAAGCAAAGTTAAACAAGGAACTTCAATTGGCTTCTTTTAAAAAGATTTAGCAGAGCCCTCATCTAATAATATATTAGGATAATATATATTTGGTTCTCTTTACCTTGCTAATCCCAGAGCAAACAAAAACCTCATGGCCGGTAGTACTTTCTCATTTCCTGAAAGTACAGATACTGATAAGCATAGCAATTAAGAATTTTACTGCCCATCATATATTAACAAAAGTAAATTAGCAATTAAAACACAGAGTTACATATTGTTAGATTGGCAAGCATTCTTTTTTGGTAGTGATGGGTTTTTTCCCTGTCTTAGAAGTCCAGTGGCAGAAATTATGACTATCAGCTTAAACAGACAACTAAATTAAGCAATCTTGAGTGCTCTACCGTGTTTATTTAGAGGTAAGAACAGTTCCATTAGCAATAAAGTTTTTGGTAATTCTGAGTTTGGTCTCAAAGCATGGATAACCCTGTAGCCACATCTGAGAAGAGTGAGAGTTTGGTTCATAACCAATGATGGAAAACATTTTCTAATAAGAATGAAATCTTATATTTCACTTGGCCCAGAGGTTATACACATCTCTCATCCAAGCTCAGAATATTTAGTCAACTGTGGTGGTTTTAAAGATGTGTTTACAAATTCTTTGAAACTCTTCTCCTCAAAAGATGGAAGTGATGGATTCGGTTTTTTAAAGACTGTCATCTCTCTCTGTCTCTCTCTCAATTCTCTCTGGGTAAACTATGGCACGAGCAGCCCAGTTGAGATTCTCATGTGGTAAGAAAGTACTAATGCCTCCTGCCAACAGCCACTTGAGTGAGCTTGGGAGTGAAACCTCCCACTCCTGGGAGTTTTCCAGATGCGCAGCCGCAGCTGATAGCTTGACACGTCCTGGGCCAGAGAACCCTAGTTAGGCTCTCCCAGGATTCCTGACTCTCAGAAACTGTGTGAGACAATTTACGTTCATTGCTTTAAACTGCTAAAGTGTAGGGTAATCTCTCATGCAGCGAAGGATTACTAATACACCGTGAAAGAAAGATAATTTCATCTGAACTGAAAAGAAAAAATCCTACATGACCAGGGCCAGGTAGTGGGAGAGAAGCAATGGGAAATTAAACCCGAACCCCGCTAGTAGTGACCGCTCTGTGTGGGGGTGGTGAGCATCAGCCTGGTGGTGAGTCCATCACAAGTAGTCCCCCTTTATATGTGCTTTCGCTTTCCATGTTACCTGCAGTCAACTGTGTTCCAAAAATATTAAACTCAGAAATTAACATTTCCTAGGTTTTACATTGTGCCTGCTCTGAGTGGTGTGGTGCAGTTCCGAGGCCTGAATCTTCCCTTTGTGAGCCGATTCATGCTGTTTAGTCACTTTGGGGCTTTCTGAGTCATCAGATCTACTGTCATGGGTATTGCAATGTGTGTCCAAGTCACCCTTACTTTATTAATGTCCCCAAAGAGCAAGAGCTGTGATGATGGCATATTATTATAATTGTTCTATTTTATTATTAGTTATTGTTGTTAAGCTCTTACTGTGCCTGATTTATAAATTAAATTTTGTCATAGAAATGTATATACAGAAACAAAAAAGTATGTCCTTACTATCTGCCATCTCACATATCCACGGGTGTCTCGGAATGTGACCATCAAGAATAAGTAAGTAAGGGAGGCTCCCATCCTTACTTGACAGACTGTCAGAACTGCGAGGAGCCTCAGTTTGCCCTTCATTTTACAAAAGAGGAGACCCAGGCCAGGCACAGTGCTTTACACCTGTAATCCTAGCACTCGGGGAGGCCGAGGTGGTGGATTGGCTGGGCTCAGGAATTCAGACTCTGCTCTCTAAAAAGAGCTAGGCATTGTGGATGGGACCTATAGCCCCAGCTACCAGCCTAGAAGGCTAAGGTAAGAGGATCACTTGAGCCCCAATGGCGACAAAGTGAGACTGTGTCTCAAAAAGAAAAAAAAAAGAGGAAGTGCAGAGCTCAATGGAGCCACCTCCATCTACACACCTTGGTGATGACAGAGCCAACCCCAGATCTTTACTTTCTGGATTCTCAGGCCTGCATCATTGCTGCTACTTTTTAATAAAATGCCCAGGAAAACCACAGGGCAGCCAAATGACAGCTGGGTAATAAGCTGACAGCGAGAAGCGTCCCAAGCTAAAGGGAACTCCTCGCTCCCTCCAAGGATGGGGGACACCAGCAAAATTTTGAGGCACAAAAGAGTTTTAAGAAATTATTTCTTACAAGGGTACAAGTGAATCTTTTTATGAGTAGAATATGAATGTTTTAACACAATGACTAAGAAAGTTACATGAAGGCTATGTTAACCAGTTTGATGGAAGTGTCTCGGAGTGTGTGTGAAAACACCACACTGTACCCCTAAAGTGCATCAATGTACACAGTTACCATTCAATAAAAAAAGAAAAAAAAAGAAATTGTTTCCGCAGTTTAATTTTCTTATATGCAATGTGTGTTTGCCACCGTGAGCTGGCCTCCTCAGGTTGGGACTCCTACCTGCCAGCAACAGCCCTTCATAGCCTCGTGTTCACACAGCTTGGCAGGAACTGTGGGAGGAAGGTGGCACATGGCCTCAACGATGCAGGGGCAGAACATAAAGCGCTAACCCTGGGGACCTGCTGGAGAGGACAGGCAGTCCCCAAGTTATAAACATCTGACTTACATACAACTCACACTGATAATTTGGGGGGTTTTTTTTGAGACAGAGTCTCATTCTGTTGCCCAAGGCAAGAGTGCCATGGCATCAGCTTAGCTCACAGCAACCTCAGACTCCTGGACTCAAGTGACTCTCCTGCCTCAGCCTCTTGAGTAGCTGAGACTACAGGTACCCCACGATGCCCAGTTAATTTTTCTATTTTTGGTACAGATGGAGTCTCCCTCTTGCTCAGTCTGCTCTTGAACTCCTCAGCTCAAGTGATCCTCCTGCCTTGGCCTCCCAGAGTGTTAGGATTACAGGCATGAGCCGTCATGCCTGGCCTCTGATAACTTTTTTTTTTTTTTTAGACAATTTTAGATTTTATTCTTTCCCTGACTTTTTTAATGTTTCAGATTAATATGAGAGTACAAATATTTAGGTTACATTGTTTTTTGTATTGACTTTTTTAATGTTTCAGATTAATATAAGAGTACAAACATTTAGGTTACATTGTTTTTTGACACTGAGATTTTAAAGCTCTGATAGAAATAAATACAGTTCTAACAGTTTAAAAAGAACATACACAATTTAGGAACAAAAAATCGTCTCCTCCTTGCTGGTTATATATAAGAAGCCCTCTTACCAATATCTGAAAACCACTTAAAGTTAAACAAAGAAGAAACAGTAAGTATGAGAAAGTGAGAAAGGCCATAGATGAACAGATAAATGTCTGAATTGTCTGTGATTTGCTAGACTTGGTGTTCACAGGAGCAAATAAGGCAGGATAATAATTTTTCTTTTGATAAAACTTTATTTGGGATTGGAATTATAGGCATTCTATTTAAATTTACATGGACTTCCACAAAAGGCTGCCATCATTTCAGAAGCCCAAACTATCCTCAAGTAAAGGGTTTATTTGAATGAGCTTCTGTGGCTATTTATGCAAACTTCAGTAACAGCTGAGACAAAATCAGGAGAAAAACATGTAGTTTTTAGAAAGATTAGATGCCTGTTTGATGATGATGGTGTTCAAAGGCGTCTTCCTAATGGCTTTGTGGTACTAAATGAATGGAGGAAGTGACATGGCCTGGTGGTTCCTCTCGGCTACCCAAAGGGAATATTCTGCAACAAAGCAAATAAACTGTACAAACATTTCTGGAGGCAACAGATGCCACTTCTTCTGTGGAATGCTTCCCATTCCGTAGCTTTATGCTATTGGAACACCCTGTGAGTTATAATTGACTACCTAATGTTCTTCTTCCTTCCTTCCTCAGTCTGTGTGATATTCTACCCCTCCTCCCTCTTTACCCAGAAATTCTGTTTTAGAAATATAGATGAACTATACTTTCATTTTCCTGGGCATACGATACAAATAAAATAGCAAGAGGGGAGATGTATATCTATTAAGAAGGCATGTAACAGATTGGGCAAGTCATTTTCCTACTGATTTTATCTCCGCTGTTTTTCCGATATTTGCAGGCATGTGAAGGTTCATGTATGTGACTGCCAGGAAGTAGTTAACAAATTTTCTCCGTTTGTGCAGGCAAGAGGAGCGGTTATCCAGTAAGTGGCAGCAAACAGCTTATGGATTCATCTCTTCTAATTTTCCCACTCTCAGATTCTTATGAATGAAGCAGAATCATTGATTGAGCACTGGAAATGAATATGAAAGTGGAGGATGCACATTGTGAATCTCCTAAGTAGCAAATAGGAATCCATCACTTCCTCCTCTCCAAGTTTTTCAAGGCAACAGAGTCTACTGATGCGTGAGCACTCAAAAGACACCAGACGGCGTTTTCTGCATGACTTCATTCTTTTTTAGACACAAAGAGCAGGTTTTGACGATTTACTATGAACATTTTAAATTCATACCACTGTGTCGCCAGCATTTTTGGAATTGCAGACTACTTGTCTAAAGCAAAACGAGAAGTGAAAAATGCTAAATGACTGTCATGGTCACCACATGTCCAAGATTTTCTGGGACAGTCCCAATTTTAAAGACTTTTTACATTTTTATTTCTTTAATTCTACTCTTTTTATCAATCTGTGCATTCAGGTTTGAAAAATATGTTTTGAAAAGACCCACTGTTATTCTTAGGGATATGTTAAATTATAGTCTCCAGAATCAAAGAAAGTATTTTTAGACTATTACATGAATGGTTTCCTGATTGTCCAACAAAAAGTAAATTTCTTTCTTACAAATTATGAGAAAATACCCTGAACAACATAGTTCTTGGCATGAGATTGATGATTGTGTTAGCCATTTTCACGTTATTGTAATAGTGTTAATGCACTGGGATTTTACAATTGAAAATTACTTGAGTACAACATGCAGACACAATGAGATACTTCTGAAGGACATTCAAGAGGTAGCTTTTTAGCTTAACTCTATTTTTGTTGCTGTTTCTTAGAATCTGAAAGAAACTGTTAACGAAGTTCTAGAATGTGCACAATACAAAGTTGCCAATCAGGAACAATCTGGTATTAGACCACACTTGATTCTAATGGTCATGAGATGACCTCGGGAAAAAATTGCCTTTAAAAGAAAAGGGGCTGTTGAATTTTTCTTTTTTTTTTTTGAGACTGAGTCTCACTTTGTCAATCCGGGTAGAGTGCAGTGGTGTCATCATAGCTCACTGCAACCTCAAACTCCTGGGCTCAAGCAATTGTCTGCCTCAGCCTCCTGAGAAGCTGGGACTACAGGTGAGTGCAACCATGCCTAGCTAAATTTCCTATTTTTAATAAACATGGGGTCTCACTATGTTGCTGAGGTTGGTCTTAGATTCCTGGACCTCAAGCAATCCTCCCACCTTGGCCTCCCAAAGGATTATAGGTGTGAGCCACTCCACCAACCAGGGTTAAAGATTTTTATGAAAATAATTTTTTTTTGAGACAAAGTCTCACTCTGTCCCTCCTGATTAGAATGCCGTGGCGTCATAGCTCACTACAACCTCAAACTCTTAGGCTCAAGTAGTCCTCTTGCCTCCGCCTCCCTAGCTGGGACTACAGGTGCCCACCACAATACTCAGATATTTTTTTTAAGATTGGGTCTTGCTCTTGCTCAGGCTGGTCTTGAATTCCTGAGCTTGAGCAATCCACCTACCTCAGTCTCCCAGAGTGCTAGGATAGTTAATTTTTTTATTTTTAGAGATGGAGTCTCACTCTGTCATCCAGGCTGGGGTACAGTGATGCAATCATAATTCACTATAACATTTAACTCCTGGGCACAAGCAATCCTCCTGTCTCTGGCTCCCAAAGTACTGAAATTACAGGTGTGAGCCACTCTACCCAGCAGACCAGGAGTTTTATAGTCACACAAACCAGAGTTTGAATCCCCATTCTACTGTACATGAACTGTATACCAAGTCACTTGAAGATTCCATTTCAGCCTTTATCACAGGGGGACAATAGTAAATTCATATAATTTTTTGAAGATTAATTTATCTAAAGCACCCAGATTTAGTCCCTGGTTCACAGTAGGCTCTGAATAAATATTTGATCATTTATTTAAATAATAAACAAGTATAAGAAAAACAACACGAAAGAGAATTTAGAAGTAAATGAACAAGACATCTTTTATGTCCAGGTAGTAGATTAATAACTTAGGACACGTAGGAGATTTAGCCACCAATGTGTCTTCATTAGACTTCACAATCCCAGTCGACTGAGGACTGTTTTTCTGTTCTGTGAAAGTAAGCATGAATCACACTGCCTCATGGACTTATCATGGCAGAGTGAAGCTCACAGGAGGATAGATCTTAGCTTTCTTTTCCTTCTAATACTCTTCCTAGGGCATTCTCTGCCCACTTGTTTGTGGGCATTGATTGATCAATAATGTAGTATCACTCTCATAACATTTGAAGAGTCAGGGGAAACCTGAAATGATTTAGGTTCTGGCTTATGTTTTGGTGGAAGATCAGGGTGAATCTATTGATGATAACGTCTATATGACCAGTGGGTCTAAGCTCCTAGGCAGATAAATTGAGGGCCGTAAAGTGAGCGAGTCAAAGTCAGTTACACCAGCTCCGTAGAAAGATCAGCTGTTCTGATTTGCTGAGCCGGCTCATTCCTTCCACTTCCACTTACAAACCTCCACAAGTACAGGCACTGTCACAGGTGCTAGTCCAGTGGTTCTCAACCTGTGGGTCGTGACCCCTTTGTAACAATGAAAATGGAGCCTGCATATCAGATATTTACATTGTGATTCATAACAGTAGCAAAATTACAGTTATGAAGTAGCAATGAAAATAATTTTATGGTTGGGGGTCACCACAACATGAGGAACTGTATTATAGGGTTGTGGCATTAGGAGGCATTAGGAAGGTTGAGAACCACCGTACTAGTCATTTCCCTGAGAATAGCTCTGTCCTTGCCAAGACAGACATAGTAGACAAATATTACAGAAACGCAATACTGTGTTTCCCTGAAAATAAGACCTACCCAAAAAATAAGCCCTAGCAGAATTTCTATGCATTTGTTAAATATAAGCCCTACCCAATAATAAGACCTAGTGATGGATACACTGCATAGCCACACCCTGCATTTCCACATGGAGCGGTAAGGAAGACTGGAATACCTTTTATCTGCCACAGCTCCTTTCTCTGAACCATTTGCACTTGTGCAGGTGCACGTGTGTTAACCGTGGTCACAGGCATCCTATTGTGCATGTGCAAACAGCCAGGGGAAAGGAGTTCACACATCACTAGCGCCAGCCCCACCAATAAGGCTGGCTCCCCCTGTCAGGTTCCAGAAGAAGATGACTTAACTGTATTTGAATAAATGTAGATTGTTGTATTGTACTTAATAAAAAATAAGACATCCCCTGAAAATAAGCCCTAGTATGTCTTCTTGAGAAAAAATAAATATAAGACAGTGTCTTATTTTCGGGGAAACACAGTAGGTAGTATAATTCACTTATTAATTTAAGAAATACTTGTTGAGTTTTTACTGGGTGCCAGGCACCATGACAGTGCCTTGGATACAGTAGGGACGAAGAGAAAGCTAGTCCCTGACCTCACAGAGTCTAGTCTTGGAGAACACAGAGAGCTCCTCAAGTGGGAGCAATGTAGGGTTGCAATAGGGGGAGTAGGAAGATCTATGAGTCTCTAAGGAAAGGCACTTAATCTAGTGTAAAATCAAGAAGCCCTTAAAAGGGAAGTGGTTTTTAGGCTGCGGACTGAAGGACAGGGAGATGGGGTTACCAAGCTAGAGAAAGGGAGACAGGAGAAAGAAAGTCCTTGGCAGAGGCAACGGTGTGTGGTGAAGCCCAGGAGCAGTACAGAGTTCAGCACGTCTGAGGAACTGACCAAACTCTGATGTGGGTGGGCAGAGAATATTAAACGGGTCTAGATATAGCAACAAGGAGAGCACAAAAGATATACTTAACTGCGCCCCAGAATGTCCCAGGAGGATGCACAGATGGGAGAAAACTAGAACTGAGGACGAGTGTGAGTTCACTAAAGGGACCTGAGGGCATCACTGGCAGAGGGGTGGAGAGCATAAATTCCAGAAAGGGTGAGACCTGCACATTCTGGAATAGAAGCTCAGTTGTGGTTTGAATGAAGAGAAGAACAGCAGAGCAGGGATGGGAAAGACAGACAGGTCAAATCATTAGGGGTGTGGTTTAGACATCATGCTGTAAACTTAGGATAGGATCCAGGTGAGAATTTTAAGGAGGGAGCCTCATGGGAATGTAATTGTGTGTCTGAGTATGTAACAAGAAGGATGGGTATCAGGGAAGGCCAGATAGGAGCCAAGATGGCCAGATGGCCATCTCTGCCATCATCCAGGTAGGATATAATGATCGTATAGGAAGATGGGGAATAATTGACAGCCCCAGGACATAATGATCATATGGGAAAATGGGGAGATAATTGACAGCTCCAGAACATGGATTAGATGAGGAGGTGACAAGCCAGAGGGATAAGGGACAACTCTCATCATTTTATCTCCTAATGAAGAGATAGTGTGTTTTTGTGTTTTTTTTTTTTTGAGACAGAGCCTCAAGCTATCCCCCTGGGTAGAGTGCTGTGGCATCACAGCTCACAGCAACCTCCAACTCCTGGGCTCAAGCAAGTCTCCTGCCTCAGCCTCCCAAGTAGCTGGGACCACAGGCACCC
>CAUYQV010051794.1:0-19195 GCA_963574575.1 Galagoides demidoff | reverse complement strand
TTTTTTTGAGACAGAGCCTCAAGCTCTGTCCCCCTGGGTAGAGTGCTGTGGCATCACAGTTCACAGCAACCTCCAACTCCTGGGTTCAAGCGAGTCTCCTGCCTCAGCCTCCCAAGTAGCTGGGACCACAGGTGCCCGCCACAACACCTGGCTATTTTTTTTTTTTGGTTGCAACCGTCATTGTTGTTTGGCAGCCCAGGCTGGATTTGAACCTGCCACCTTAGGTGTATGTGGCTGACACCTTAGCTGCTTGAGCCACAGGCGCCGAGCCAGAAACCTAATTTTAATCTAACAGAGGAGATCTGGCTTTAAATAAAGTGATTAGGTGATCAGGAAAGGAAGCTCACTGTCTACCAAGAGAAAATGAGAAAGAATGCCCAAACAAGGGCTTCTGAGGCAGGAATGAGCTTGGCATCCTGGAGGGGCTAAACTGGCTGGAGTTGAGGTGCAGGGAGGAAGCACAGACCCAGGTGGTGAGGGGCATTGGAGGCCAGGCTAAGGAGTACAGATATAATTCTAAGTGCAACAGGGAGCACAGATATAATTCTAAGTGTTGGAGGGGTCAACAGGGAAGAGGGCATGCTCTGATTTGTCTTTAAGGCTGGGCACAGCAGCTCACTCCTGTAATCCTAGCACTTTGGGAGGCCAGATGGATAGACTGCTTCAGGGCGGTGCCTGTGGCTCAAAGGAGTAGGGCACCAGCCCCATATGCCGGAGGTGGCAGGTGCAAACCCAGCCCCAGCCAAAAACTGCAAAAAAAAAAAAAAAAAAGGAAAGAAAGGATAGAGGGTAGACTGCTTGAGCTCAGGTACTTGAGACCAGCCGGAGCAAGAGTGAGACCCTGTCTCTAAAAATAGCCAGGCATTGTGGTAGGTACTGGTAGTCCCAGTTACTCGGGAGGCTGAGGCAAGAGGATCCCTTTAGCCCAAGAATTTGAAGTTGCTGTGTGCTATGATGTCACGGCACTCTAGCAAGGGCAACAAAGTGAGATTGTGTATTTAAAAAAAAAAAAAAAGTGAGAGATCAGTAGACTGACACAGAGCTCAAGCAGGAGGAAACATCACAGATAGGGTGGTTGCAGTGGGTTGGAGAAACATTGATGATGCTGGATTTACTTTGGAAGCATAGCCAACAGGTTGTGCAGATAGATAGAAGGTGGTTTAAACTCATAGACTACATAGCCTACCTCCCTCACTTCCCAAACAGGCCAAACCTAAAGACTTGCTCGCCATAGGTCACAAGTGCTCCAAAATGATGGATCCAGGCCAAGGTTTCTGACTTCCACCCCCAAGTTCTTTCACCATAGTAAAGCAGGAGTTAGAATTTGAGAATAGAAACAATTTTTTTTTTTTTTTTTTTTTAGAGACAGTCTCTCCCTTATGTCGCCCTCAGTAGAGTGCTTTGTCGTTACAGCTCATAGCAACCTCTGGCTCTTGGGCTTAAGCGATTCTCTTGTCTCAGCCTCCCAAGTAGCCACAACACCTGGCTATTTTTTTGTTGCAGTTTGGCCAGGGCCAAGTTTGAACCTGCCACCCTCAGTATATGGGGCCGGCACCCTACTCACTGAGCCACAGGTGCCACCCAGAATAGAAACCATTTTTAAAATGCTGTTAACCAACAATTACTGATATGTTCCATTTTTTTAAATTGTCAAGCAGCTCTTTGTTAGCTTTCTTGACTGCCCCCACCCCTCAGCATAGACAGAGACCTATCTGGGGTGGGTGGACTCTCAGGTCCACCACTACTATTCTCAGCCCAGAGCATGAGGAGACAGGTAGCGTATCAGATAGGAAGGAATGTAGGTAGGGTGGCCAGGGGAAGCCTCACTGATGAGGTAACCTCTGCTGAAAAGCCTGAAGGGGGTGAAGGAGTGAGTGGGCCTTGCAGATATACAAGGGAAGAGGACTGGGGCGGGGGGATGGGGGGCTGGCAATGCCACTGGGAGAAGATCCTCTGGCAGAACAGTGGGGGATGAGATAAGAACAAGAATAGGGAGTCAGATGGGTTAAGGTTTTATGGGGTGTTGAAGGTTTTAGTCTTTACTCTGAAAGGGAGCCATAGGAGAGTGTGAGCTGGTAAGTGATATGGTCTTATGTACATTTTCAGAGGAGTCCCCTGCTGCTGTGTGGCAGACTTGTAGGATGCAAAGGCAGAAATATAAACTACCTAAGAGATTATTGCAATCTAGCTTGGTGCCTATAGCACAATGGTTACAGTGCCAGCCACGTACACCAAGGCCAATGGGTTCAAACCCAGACCAGGCCAGCTAAACAATGACAACTGCAACCAAAAAAAGCCAGCCATCATGGCGGGCACCTGTAATCCCAGCTACTCTGGAGGCTGAAGCAAGAGAATCGCTTAAGCCCAAGAGTTGGAGGTTGCTGTGAGCTGTGATACCACAGCACTCTACCAAGGGCGACATAGTGAGGCTCTTGTCTCAAAAAAAAAAAAAAAAAGAGAGATTACTGTAGTCACATAGGGGAGAGGGTGATGACTTGGCCCAGGATAGATATGGCAAGACACAGTCAACCAAAAAGATATACTGACTACTGATATGGGATATGAGAAAGGGAGGATTCTCCCAGGATGTGGTCTGAGAAACCACAAGGATAAGCTTGCTATTTAATCAGATGGAGCAGATGAGAAAGGAAGGGGTTTGGGTTTGCAAGTGTTGAGTTTAAGAGGTTAGTGAAATCCAGTGGAAAGGCTGAGCTGGCAGCTGAATATACCAGAGTTCAGGAGACAGCTGTCCATATTTGGGAGTTGTTGGCACATGAATGGCATTTAATACCACAGGAATGGACAAAATCTATTGAGTGCAAACAGAGGATCAAGGACTGAGCCTTGGATCACTCTGACATCAAGGGGACAAAGAACAGAGGAACCAGCCAAGGAGACTAAGTAAAAACAACCTTTGGAATAGAAGGAACATCAAGAAGTACACGGTGCTAGAATCCAAGTAAATAAAGGAGGAAAGAAGCATCAATGATGTCACATGCTACTTATAGGTCAAAGAGGTGAGTACTGACAGTTAGTAAAATGGAATAGTGACCTGACAAGAGCAGTCCCATTGGAATGAAGAGGATGAAAGCCATACTGGAGTAGGTAAGACAGAATGGAAGGTGAGAAATGGAGCCAATTAGTAATAATTTCCTCTTTGGGTTTTTGTTGCAAAGAGGAATAGAGAAATGAGCAGTAAGGGGTAGAAGAAATGGGGGAAACAACAGTATGTGCTGATGAGAATGACCCAATAGAGGTAAAAGTGTAAAGTGGGAAAGAGGGAGATTTGATGGAGCCATCTTCTTAAGTTGATGAGAGATTAAGATCTGATGCACAAGTGGAGGAATTTTTTTCCAGACAGAAATATGCATAGCCCAAGGTCATTGGTTCTCCAACACCAAGAACTTGTTAATGCACAGATGGACAAGCCCCGCTCCTAGAACTTCTGATTCTGTAGGTCTGGGTTGGGATCAAATTACTTGCATTTCTAACAAGTTCTCCAACTGTGGGTGCAGATGCTGCTGGCCAGGTGACCAAGCTTCAAGAGATACTCATCTTTAATAGGTGGGAAAGCAGCATACATAAGGGAAGCAAATGCAATGAAGGGAGTCTGTGATGTTTTGTTCTGATTGCTTTAATTTTCCTCATTCTAGTCATTAACTCAAAGTAGAGATGGGAGAGGAAATGTTGGAGGTTTGAGGAAAGGGAGAAGTTATGAAATGGTTGTCTTGAGAGTAGAATGAACTGGGGGCGGGGGGGAAGACACCGATTTTCCTTCTGAGGTTGATGATTATAAATTTGAAATGAGACATTGGTTGAATGATTTTTCTCCAGCCACTCTACACTGCACGTGAGTGGAAAGATGGAGGCAAATGGGGTTGTGGCTTATCAATTAAATTTGATTAAGGAGCTGGGTACAGTGCCTCACACCTGTAATCCCAGCACTTTGGGAGACCAAGTGAGTCACTTGAGGCCAAGAATTTGAGACCAGCCTGGGCAACATAGCAAGATACCTCCATCCCCATCTCTGAAAAAAAAAAAAAACCAAAAAACTAATTTGATGAAGCAAGTAAAAGGGCCAAGGAGTTGGTGGCGCATACAAAGCAGGAAGGGAGGCTCAGTGCCTGTGGCTCAAGTGACTAAGGTGCCAGCCACATACACCTAAGGTGGCGGGTTCGAATCTAGCCCAGGCCTGCCAAACAACGACGGCTGCAACCAAAAAATAGCTGGGTGTTGTGGCGGGCACCTGTAGTCCCAGCTACTTGGGAGGCTGAGGCAGGAGACTCGCATGAGCCCAGGAACTGTGAACTGTGATGCCATGGCACTCTACCCAGGGGGACAGCTTGATGCTCTGTCTCAAAAAAAAAAAAAAAAAAAAAAAAAAACCCAAAGTGGGAAGGGAGATTATGATGAACCATGAATGGCATTTAAGCCAGATAAGGAAAGAGATAAGGGATAAAGGAAAATGAAATACTTTTCTCAAAGGTGGGTGCTTTCTTCTGGAAGCCTTATCCAACTTGTTTTCACCTCTCACTTTTTGGGCTTTTCTTAGCATACCTCTTTCTTCCAGCCACACACCCTACCTTATAGTACTTTTCTCTATAGCATTCATCATTATCTGACAAATGTTTGTCTCTCCACCAGAATTAAAGTTCCACTGAAGGCAAGGGCTTTTAGTTTTCTAGTGTAGTCTTGGTGCCTAGAACTGTGCCTAGCATATAGCAATCCTTCTCTACAGTCTTCTCTCTCCTATCCTGGCCAGCTTCCTCTTCAACCACACACCCAGGACATGGTTCCACATCAAAATGTCTTGACCTGGAATGACATTCAACTACAAACTGAATGTCTAACTCTTCAGAAAAGCTTTAAGAAAGCAGAAACTATAAAGTTTGGGTTCCAGTACTTAAGAACAAGATTAGAAGAATGAGTTTCCCCAAGTTACCTTTGTTGACTGAGACCCAGGCCCTTGGGGCACTGCTCACCCCAGGATCCCAGAAGACCAGCCCTATTAGGTTGTCATGGAAGCTCTGGGTCCTTTAGCAGATGGGAAGACTCAGAGAATCATGACTGGGGCAGAGGGTGGGTGGATAGGGGGATGAGGGAAGCATACCCTTCCATTTTTGTAAAAGAATATTGTGTGTTGGCTCGGCACCTGTAGCACAGTGGTTAGGGTGCCAGCCACATACGCAAGGGCTGGTGGGTTCAAACTTGGCCCGGGCCTGTTAAACAACAAAACATCAACAAAAAATAGCTGGGCATTGTGGACATCACCTGTAGTCCCAGCTACTTGGGAGGCTGAGGCAACAGAATCACTTAAGCCCAAGAGTTTGAAGTTGCTATGAGCTGTGACGCCACTGCACTCTATCGAGGGTGATGTAGTGAGACTCTGTCTAAAAAAAAAAAAAAAAATACTGTGTGCATATGCATATATTTAAGAAATCACATGTTACATATACTGATTTTATATCATAAAGTAAAAACAAAATTTAAGGTTTGGTTTAAGATACCAGTCTGTGTATAAAAAGGTATACATAGAAACTTATATATGTAACTGAACCACTTTTTTAATTAGAAAAGTGCTATTAGTTAAAATCTATTTAAATCTCTGTAAAAACAAAAACAACCAAATGGCTTCAGTGGTCATTTGCTTTGTCCAATAAGAAAACGTATGTACAAGCAATGCCCTGACAGCTCGGTCCCACACGGCTCCCTAAGGATGGAGCAGAGTGCCTGTGATGGCCAAAGCTGTGGGAGAAGGTGTAGCAGACAGGGACATGTGTGGTTTCCCCTGAGAGGAAAGCTAACGAGAAAATGCCAATTTAGAAAGGGCAGATGCCTCTCCTCTGCTCTTACAGTGCTCTGGGCATATCTCCTACAATGCCCAACTATTACAGAGTATTCCTTAAACTAAATTCCAACACGACAAGAATCTTCATGTATTTCTTTAGCCCAGTACCCAACAATCGTATTGACAGAAACTCACAAAATACAGGCTGAATGACTAACCAGATGAAAAAACCACCAAGGCACACTCACATGCAAACGGACAGAGCAGCAAAACTTGAAGTTGCTTTTTAAAGAGCAACTCATTTCTTTGAGTACATAGCCACTACCGCCACCAGGTGGGGCTAAAAGCTTCCCAAGCATTAGCCAGCCTGTTTGCCCATCATTGAAAAAGCAGTAAGCCGTGCAAGACTGGAATATTAACTTTGCCTTGCTAGCAGCGTGCTGTGCGACCCCCATCTCCTGGTCCCTCAAGCAACCAGCTCACCTGGAAAGGTGAAGGGTTTGGCGCAGGACAGCCTTTTGCGCAAGCACAGAAGCTACGGGGCGCGGCATCTTGAGCATGGGGCTCCTTGCAGACAGAGGCTTAGTTGGTAGTAAAGTGTACAAAACCTAGAGGCTGTGGCGGAGTCGGAGGAGCCTGGAGGAGCCTGGAGAGAACGAGGCGCATGCAAGGACATAAGCCAGCCCTCTTCCATCCGTAGGCGCTGCGCACACACCCTGCGACCGCCAAACCTCCGACCCTATGACCCGGCTGAGCAAGACGGGCACCCAGAGTACCCGGCCACAAGACGCCCCTGCAGGCAGAACTGCAACACGGTCCCAGAGACCTAGAACCAAGGGCACAGAAAAGCCTAGGACTTTCTCCAATTAACTTATCCTCGCTGAAAATGGTTTATACTACAGCACTGCCAGCGTTCCACATGCAAACCCAACAGCTGTAATACTACAGTTCTAAAGAAAAGCTTCTGGGGGTAAGGAGCTTCACCAGCTACCCAGAAACCACTACCAATGAGTGATACTGTAAGAAATCAACATTGCATTCCAACACAGAAAACCTTGCAAACGGACTTAACAGACCTGAATCCTGGAGACACTTTTATTCTCTCATTTATTCTCTCATTTTCAGAACATTCATGATACAAGACTATAAATGATTTATTTTTTTTTTCTTTTTTTTTTTTTTTGAGACAGAACCTCAAGCTGTCCCCCTGTGTAGAGTACCTTGGCATCACAGCTCAGAGCAACCTCCAACTCCTGGGCTCAAGCGAGTCTCTTGCCTCAGTTTCCCAGGTAGCTGGGACCACAGGCACCCACCACAATGCCCAGCTATTTGTCATTGTTTGACGGGCCCGGGCTGGAGTCGAACATGCCACCTTAGGTGTATGTGGCTGGCGCCTTAGCCACTTGAGCCACAGGCGCCGAGCCAGATGATTTATTTTTCAAATAAAGGCCAAAGTGGTAATATTCAAGTGCTATATTACTTCCATAATGAAAAATTTAAAACTTTAGTACAAGATCTCATACACTTCATAATGAAAAATTAAAACTTTAGTACAAGATTTCATACACTTCCAATTTCTAAAAAAAATTGAGCCTAGCACGGTGGCTCCCACCTCCCACTTTGGGAGGCCAAGGTGGGTAGATCGCCTGAGCTAAGTTTCACACCAACCTGAGCTAGAGCAAGACCCCATCTCTAAAAATAGCCAGACAATGTGGTGGGTACCTATTGTCCCAGCTACTCAGGAGGCCGAGGCAAGAGAATTGCTTGAGCCCAAGAACTAGAGGTGGCTGTGAGCTATGACCTCAGAGCACTCTACTAGGGGCAAAAGTGAGACTCTGCCTCAAAGTAACAATTAAAAAATAAAAATAAAGAATTGACAGTTGGCTCAGCGCCCATAGCACAGTGGTTATGGTGCCAGCCACATACACACACTGGCAGGTTCCAATGTGGCCCAGGCCAGCCAAATAACAACTGCAACAAAAAAATACCAGGCATTAGGGTGGGCCCCATTTACTTGGGAGGCTGAGGCAAGAGAAATGTTTGAACCCAAGAGTTGAGGTTGCTGTGAGCTGCAATACCACAGTACTCTATCTACAGATACTCTGTCTCAAAAAAAAAAAAACAGTCAAGGTGGTATATGCCTTTAAGTCCCAGCTACTCAAGGAAGCTGAGGCAGAAAGGTTACTTCTCAGGTGCATAAGGCTGCAGTGAGCTGTGACGACACCACTTACACTCTAGCCTGGCAACAGAGTGAGACCTTGCCTCAAAAAAAGCAAAACACGGCCTGGCACCAATAGCTCAGTGGCTAGGACGCCAGCCACATAACACGGGACCTAGGCAGGTTCAAATCCAGCCCAGGCCTGCCAAACAACGACAACTACAACCAAAAACAATCGAGCATTGTGCAGGCACCAGTAGTCACAGCTACTTGGGAGGCTGAGGCAAGAGAATCGCTTAAGCCCAAGAGTTTGAGGTTGTTGTGATGTCATGGCACTCTACCAAGGGTGACAAAATGAGACTCTCTCAAAAAAAAAAAAAAACACTCAACACTCAGGGAGGGCTACATAAACAACCTTGTTAGGGACTCCCAAATTTCATAACAGTATTTCCTATATGTGCTATGAAAATACCAGGAAGCAATGGCTTAAACTACTAAAGTGCTAACATTTAAAATTTAGATAATTTGAAATTATGAGATAATCTTAAATAGTCTCATATCCAACTTGAATCCAACAGAAAAACTTAAAATTGGTTTTGGGGGGCTCGGCGCCTGTGGCTCAATTGGCTAAGGCACCAGCCACATACACCTAAGGTGGCGGGTTCGAATCCCCAGCCTGGGCCTGCCAGGCAACAATGATGGCTGCAACCGAGACTCGCTTGAGCCCAGGAGTTGGAGGTTGCTATGAGCTGTGATGCCATGACACTCTTCTCAGGGGGATAGCTTGAGGCTCCGTCTCAAAAAAAAAAAAAAAAAAAAAACATGATAGCTCAACGAAAACTGAACAGACATCTAAGGAAAACAGAATGAAGTGGGAAAAATGACTCTGGATGGATGAAAAATAATACATGGCAGAGATGCAATCTCAAAAAAAAAATTCTAATTAGCATCCTGGGAGTGCTTTAAGCTATTATGAAATGAAGTGCTAGTCTCAGAACTGAGAGTTATTTCATTTGAAATTTAGAGAACCTTTTTCTGGTTTTAAAAGTTGCAAAATCTTATTTTTGAATATAGGCAGTTAAACATTGTCTTGGTCTCTTGCAGTTATTCCTATTCTTCCCAAACCAAATCCAGATCAATGGATACTCAGGGACAGCTAGGATCATGTATTCAAAAAGAAAAGGGAAAACAATTTTTGAATGACCCCATTTATTTATAAGTGTTTTTAACACTTTAGTCATATTTCATAGTAGCTATTCGTTCATAGCGTGGTCCTTGCACACTAACTAGGGTTTCTTGCATCTTAAATTTGTAGATAAATACCCCTGAAATGCTTATGGATGGGCTGTGGGATTTCCAATGTCTTCCCTAAGAACTACATGAAGTCTCCAGGCTCTTCTCCAAGGTGCCCTTGACTGATTTCCTGTTACCTCTGAATCCTTGTTTTCGTCTCTTCTTTCTGTGATTCCTGTAAGTCTGGTTCACTGGTGTCCACTCAGCCATGGGACAGAGTCCCGTCTTCTTGACTTCTTCCACTTACTCTCAACAACTCACATGTCAGCTGTCAGCACTGACTTCAAGAGAGACTTGGAAGTAACTGGGAGGGAAAGTGCTATAGAACACTTTAAGAACTAGAATATAGAACTAAAATATAGAACATTTTAAATTAAGTACTAGACATTTTCTCCTAAAAAAAAAAAAAAGACTTTTTTACAACTCAGATTCTAATTTCCCACTTTTTTTGCTCAACCATTTCACTCTCCTGTTCAAGCTGCAACAACTTTTCTTCTATTTTATTACACAAAGAATATCTCACTGCCCAGCACTTATCTCTAAATTCATCAACTGATAGTTAAATAAAATGTGATTTATTCATACAATAGAATATTATTAGACAATAAAAAGGCATGTAGTTTTGATATATACTAAAATATTCTTGAACCTTGAAAATATGTGAAGTAAAGAAAGCCAGCTTCAGAAGACTACATATCATATGGTTCCATGGATATGGAAGGTTCAGAATAGGCAAACTCGTAGGGACAGAAAGCAGATTGGTGTTGCCTAGGACTGGGAAATTAGGAGGACATGGAGATGATACTGTTAAATAAATAGAATAGATACTGTTAAATGAATACAGAGTTTTGGCTCTGGGACGATGCAAAGGTTGGAAAGTTGACTGTGATGATGATTTCATGACTCTGTGACTATACCAAAAGCCACTGAATTGTACACTGCAAGTGGGTAAACTTTATGGTATGCAAATTAGTCAGAAGAAACTTGTTATGAAATGCACAAACAAAAATTACTTGCACTCAGCCTTCCCTGCTGACAATAACAACCAATATTTGGTGGCCAGAGGGTATGCAGCGGGTGAGTGACAACCCTTGATGTCTTCAAAGGGCTTTTCCCTCTCCAGAGTGTGATCTTCTAGGATGGCTCCTGTGCTGATCGATATTTGTGATTTAGCAACATCACCGACCTTCATTTGGCATACCGATTATAGTGCATTGCCACCTGTTCTCCAGTTGTCTCTTGCTGTGATTCCTATTGTTCTGTTCATTCTATTATTAAATAAATCTGTTTCATTTTTAAAAAGCTGTGTTTTGGCTCGTACTACACAACAAGAAGCCCTTGGAAACTTGGCTCTTCACGCTTATTCTTGATATCATTTTAATGGACTTTAACACACGCAAGCAAACTACAGGAAGACTGCCATTTTCTAGTAGAATCTTTTTACAGAATCGATGTGGAGATATTAAAATTTTAGACTTTTTAAAAGACTAAATTTTCTCGTTAAGCTCTTCAAACAGCAAGATGATAAAAAAAAAAAAAAACTGCAAAGTACCTCACCAGAGCATTAATGTCAATTATCGAGGTAACATTCGAACTCATCAATTTTTCTTAGTAATAAATAATATGTAATAAATTTATTTTCAAATTTGTGTCTGCCAGTGTAGGCTTATTTTTCATCCCAGATTAGTGCTGCCAGAAAATAAAAATCTATGTCCCTGTGAAGGTACTGTCAGGAAACAAAGGACAATCCTAGGTTGCTGAAGGGAGAAGTGCATGTGAAGCAAAGTGTCTGCAGAGGACAGACAAAGCAGATGATTGGGTCCTGGAGGCAGAGCCTGGAGTGATTCCCCAGGGTCATTAGACACAGGAGGTGCGATGCAGTGGGACAGAGCTTTTTAGTAGCTGCTGCAGCCATCCTATAAATAAGAAAAATGTTGTGAAAGATACAGGCGTTCTGGGTTTTTTAAGCTTTTCTTTTTCTTGAATTCTTACAATGTAGTCAATTCTATGCCTATGCATATTTCTCAAAAATCTTAGAATTGGGAATGCAACTCCAGAATCTTCCAACATGAAAAATTAGTCTTGTCAAAACTCAAATTCATACCATATATAGTAACAATTATTTTACCTACCTATTCCTTCTTGTGACCTTCACATCAGCTGGAGTTGGGGAGAGAGGAGACTAACGCATCCACCTGGGGTATAATTTACCAAAGTTCCCAGGTAAGCCTTTCTGAATTCACTGAGAGAAAGCATAGATCAGAAATCAGAGCAATAATGGAGTGCGGTTTCAGGAGTCCATAGACAATGTAGGTGCTCAGTAGTAGTCAATTAAAACTAAGGATAACTAAATACATGCCCAAACTGAATCCTTGCAAACACTCCCAAATAATATTTAAATTTTAGAAGAGCTGCCCAAAGATTTCTGAATACTAAATGCAGGTGAGATAGTCTACAAAACCAGTCGTATTAATCCCTGTGACCCTTCAGAACAAAGCCGAATGAAAATCAGATACACTGTAATAGTGTTGATCCTGGCCACTAATCCCCAAAGAACAGTAAGGGCCCCTTTAACCATTCATTTTTACAGTTAATCTGAGGCTTCCAGAGTTAAAGGCAACCAGTTGTGATCATTCCATGATCACTTTATCATATTCCAAAAGCAAATAAAATTTGAGACTCTTTCGTAGATGTCAGAGAACATCTGTGTATTTTCCACTTTGTAAACAGAAATGGTCATTATGCTAACTTCCATGACATCCCTGGAAGAATCTATTTAGAAAAGAGAGTATCAATGTTTCTCTTAGTAAATTAAGAGCAAAGAGTTATTAAATACGAAATACTAAATGAAATTAGGATAAGTCTTAATCCTACTGACGGTGTTAACCCTTCATGCATAATTAATTATTCTTGCACAATCTTCATTTGTAACATTGCTCTATATGTTAAAAATATAAGGAATTTTTGATGATGAGTTTTCACTGGGACATCAACAATGAAATCTGCTGCTTTTATAATAGATAATTGTTGACAAGAGGCATTTGAGCTATCACATACTCTAATGAATAATCATGCTACTCTACAGGCTTAGTGAGTGGAGGGTGAGATAATGAGGAACAAGACAGGAAAGCTTTTAAGCAGAGAAGGAAATAGAAATGTTTAATTTTGAGGCGATTACTTCAAAATCAGGTCAATATTTAAACTAAGAGTAACTCCAACCACAAATACAGTGGAATAATGTTTTTTAATCACAGAAAAATAGATCAAGTTCAAAGTTTAAAATGAATAAGGAAAATCAACTAAAATTCTTGAAGGAGCCAATTATTAAACCGTAGATGATACAATTGACCTAAAAAGAGCTATGTGAATGGTTTCTGGTGCTTTTTAAATCTAATTTTATTAGCTGCTACCACCAAGAAATCCACCAAATTAAAATGAAAATGTCTTACAGTATGTCCTTCAGTATAAAATCAACAAAGTGCTCTACGTTATTAACAACAAGTGCCTTTATTATTCATAGAGAACTGCATCTCAGTGCCTTTGAAGAAAAGGGGTTAACTTAATGAACAGTGTCCTCCATTTATTACACACTTTCTCGAAAGCCCTGGACATTTCCAGCTGACAAATACAGACACAGTTTTCATTTTCAGAAACAACATTAGTTTGCTACACCACTGGGTGAAATCCAAGCATTTAGTCAGGCTTGTTTCCCTTGCTGCCTGGCTTAGCACATGTAATGAGAATTATGTCTTTCACTTCCATGCCAACTTGAATACATTAGATGCAAGAATAACAGAGTCAGCACTATATCAAGACAGACGTGCCTGCAGAAAATCATCTAAGCCGTCCCTACCCAGGTGGCATTCAAGTCTAAACACTGTAATTAATGAACCACAAAAAAACTAATGACAGACTGGGATTTTATATTAGTCTCATAACATTACATCAACTATTCCACCCCTTTGTTCTCTTTTTTTTAAACCCATTGTTCTTTTAAGCAGAATTACCTCAAGATTTCCCAATAATATTACTCAAGTATTGAGAGCCACTTTGAAAATAAATATAAATGGAACATGAAAATATGATTAGATTTTAGTTGAGAGATTAAGGCTAAGTATTACATAAAACAGAGTATTATGTTCTAAAAAATAGTTAGGGCCATGAAAAGTAACTCTGAATAATTACATGTTTTTTTTTTAACTTATCTGTATATGTAAATTTTAGACTTCTTTTTCAGTGAAGTGCTAGGTGCTAGGACTATACTATTTTGCATATATTTTCTAATTTGAGTCTTATAATCATAAAGAAAATAGAGACTTCTTTATCATCATTTTGAAGACTTTAAAAACTGAGCCTTAAAGAAATTAAGTAACTCACACAGATGAACTAGAATCCAAAATTGGATCTGAGTCATTTAATCACTGGGCCACATGACCTCTTGGAAAGTTTTATTCTTTACAAACAATGACTGCATGCTTCTATCATTTCTTCATCTTTATTATATTATTTTATTTCATTTGCTATCATTCTTTATTGTATTTGATTCCAGGTGCTCATACTCTCCCTTAAGTTTAATTAGGTATCTATGGCTTGGCGCCTGTAGCTTAGTGGTTAGGGTGCCAGCCACATATACCTGAGCTGGCGGGTTCAAACCCAGCCAGGGCCTGCCAAACAACAATGACAACTACAACCAAAAAAATAGCTGGGCATTGTGGTGGATGCCTGTAGTCCCAGCTCCCTGGGAGGCTGAGGCAAGAGAATCACTTAAGCCCAAGAGTTTGAGGTTGCTGTGAGCTGTGATGTCGCAGCACTCTACTGAGGGTGATATAATAACACTCTGTCTCAAAAAATAATAATAATAATAATTATCTATCTGTGAAAAAAAATCCAAGTTTCTTATAGAAGTTAATATTGATAAATAAGAATTTGAACCATTTTTTGCATTCTTGAGCTAAAGCAACTATTGCTATTTGATTAATATTCATTTATTCATTCAATAATTTTTTATACTACAATGATAGATAGTCCTAGCTAGCTAATCCAATGGCCACTCCCAAGCTCCTCCCCTCAGCTTTCTGGTTTACAGATTGGACATTTTGAATAGTCACCTTCCAGACTTCCTTTCAGGTAGGGATGACTACATGACTCAGTTCTAGTTAACAGGATGTAAGCACATGTTGACTGGGAAGTTTATGGAAACGTCTCTACCGCCTGAGAAAAGTGGAAAATGTTGCTAGTACCACCCTCTGCCTCCTCTTTCTGCTTCGGGCCTAGAACTGAGGCAGCCATCTTGTGCCCATGAGTCAAAAACTGCAAAGGCAAAAAGAAAAACACACCAAAGCCGGCAGTGCAGACACAGCAAAAGTCTTGAGATCCCCTCCCAACAGACAGCAGTTGACACACGGATTTCTTGTGAGGGGTCAGTAAATGTCCAACAGTTAAAGGGTTTCTTGGCTGCGTTTTCTGCAACTCAAAACCAAAATGCAATTCTAACTCATGGACTCATAACTGGCTATGTTCCAGAGAATACAGAGGACTTCCTCATGAAGTTCATATTCTCCTGGAAAAGGCATTCAGCAATAAACCAGTAAAGAATGTTTAGCATTTAATGAAAAATAGAGCAGAGTAATAGAGAGTGACAAGATGTGCCCAGAGGAAATTGCTCTGAACAGGTGACATTTGACCTGAATAAATGTGGAACAAAACCATACTTTGGAGAAAAAAATTTGCAAGCTATGGAAACAGCATGTACAAAGGCTATGAGAGAAAAAAAATATGCCTGAAATACTCACAAATGTGCAAATGGCTAGTATGTCTAAAGCCCGGTGAATTAGGAAGAGCAAAACGTTGCCACAAAAGGGAGCAATTAGATTAATATACATGCACTTTATTTTTTGGTTTTTGGGCCAGGTCTGGGTTTGAACCCACCACCTCCAGCATATGGGGCCAGCGCCCTACCCTTTTAAGCCGCAGTGCACATACATGCACTTTTATTCTGAAGTCTTGGTTTAGTTTATGTGGACACATTTAACTTCTTTAGAAAGCTAGGCACTTCACTTTTGGCAATGTGTTGCCCTGCGTTAAAATTTTTTGTCGAACGTTATTTTTTCCCAAATATCATTTATCCCTAACAACCTTAGGATGATTTTTAAACACACGAACATTGACCTGCTTTTAAGGCCAGTGATGACACAAAAAAACTAGTGAAGTTCCTTCACAGTTGGCTTTAGAGATGCAAGGGATGAACCCTGGTGCTTGCTGGGACCACAAAATCAGATCAGCTCTCTGGCATATTTTTCACACTTCTTTCCCTAAGACACTCTCAACTCTAACCTACAGCACTTCTGCTTCTTTTTTTTAAGCTGAGTTAGCACCAAAGAAGAGAAAAAATTAAAAAATTTCTGCACAACATGTTCAGAAATTTTGACACCCACATTTAATGATGAACTATGGGATTCTTTCAAGTTGCCATCTGTTAGCAGTGCTGCTTGAGGAGCAGCAGTGCAAAGATGTGGATTATTTCCCTCCATGAGGAAACAGCTGGTAGGCAAAACAGCAAGATGATAGATGCTAATCTAACCAATTAATCTGATTTCCATATCTCTTTGTATAAGCTTCATGGCAATAAGCTAAGGATGATTGCTTTTCACCTTGCATCTACACGGGGAAAAGTGATAGATTTGCAAAAAGTTACAACAGTTCTACAAATGGAATCCGAGGGAAAAAACATACCAACTGGAAAGACTGGGTTCTCTATGCAAGGTATTTTGAAATTCTAAGATTAGTGTGTATTTGAATTCATAATCAATGAGTCTAAATGTCGAATTAGTGTTATGGGGCGAGATAAGGACCACCGACTGCAAATGAGAATTTCAAAAAGGAGTCTTTTATTAACCACTGGGCTGTCTCAGCAAAGTCGAAAGCAGACAAGTGAGAGAGCATTGAAGGGTCTGAAGTTGGGGTTTTTCGAGTCTGAAAGTTGGCAAAGGGTCAAACAGGTGGGCTGAAAGTTAGCAATTAGAAGCAAAAAGAAAGTTGGCAAACGAAGCAAAAAAGCAAGCATGGGGTCACAATGACCCCTTTTACAGAAGAGAACCTTGCAATTTAGCAGTTTAGCCAATAGGTAACATAAAGGGCAGTTAGATAACAATAAGGTACTATAATGCAGATCTAGCAACTAATGGATAAGTAAAACAATTTGTCACAGCACTTAGCTCGTTAGCTCTCATCATGACAGTACCTGGCCCATTCGTTCTTATCTTGTCCTGTTCCAGCCCTATCCGGACCCATCTAAGAGTAATGGTGCCTGTCATCATTTCAGAGTTATGGTATTCTCATCTTTTTGTCCTTTCATCTTTTATCCTACACAGCCCCCTGGTGCACATTGGTGGTAGACAGTATCCATCTTACGGGGGTGATGAGGCTGCTGGCACCCATCTCATTAGAGGATAAATATAGATACATCCATAGAAATAAAAAATGTCATAACTATGTTTTCCTCTACGTTGGATTGAAATATTTTTGAAAGCTCTACTCAATCATAGGAGAAAGATTTTCTTTACAGCTAATAAATGTTGAAGGAATTATAATGTTAGATTATCACCATTTTGGAACCCAAATGACATCAGTGACTCAAGCAATAATCATCAGGTTAATGGAGAACCGCATTTCAATAGGAGACATCAGGCTGTCACCACCTGAAACCACTGATCAATCTCAGTCTTACAACAGGTGGGGCAACCTGACCTCGTATCTCCTGACACAATGCAACAGAAAGCACATAGGACCACCTGAGAAATAGTCTGCCCCAAAAAGTCCCATCTGGATTAAATCAAACTCCTAAAAATAACTTTCACTTATAGAAAATGAGCGAAAAGGAGGAACAATTATAACATCAAAAGAGAGCAAAGAGATAAATTCAAAACAGGAGCATTCTTTAGGACACCCACAACAAGGCAATGACATAGGAGAAAAGGTTAACGAGGAGATCGCTTTATGAAAAGAAACTTCAGAGATACGAACACCAAATATGTAAGCTTGTTTGAATCTTTACTCTGAAAAAAACTTTGTAAAGAGACTTTTAAGAATATATACAGAGTATTAGATGATACCGAAGAATTGGTTTCAATGTCCATTGTAATAGTAACGCTGTGAGAAAATAGCTTTTTTCCTTTTAGAAATGCATCCTGAAGTTTACAGAGATTAATTGATACTATGCCTTCAACTGAATCTCATGATATATGGGAGAGGGTGCAGCAAACGTGGCAAAGTCTTCAAAATCTCAGCAGTGAATTCGAGGAGTTTACTGAACTATTTTTCCTACTTCTCCATATTTGAAAGTTTTCATAATAATTTTTAATATTCATTAATCAAAGCTTCATTAAGTATTTTGTATGAAAATGTCTTCTTAGACAAATGCTATTAGCAAAAAGCAGTTGAAAATACGTGGCTATAGGAAATGCAGTAATAAATACAAGTTGTCATATATCCATGGTGCATCACAGGTGAAAAACAACTTGCACTTACGTGATATCTTTTCATTATTTAGGAAATGCATATATAATCAATTCCTACTTAGTAGAGAAATAAAATATAATGAAATTTTAAAAGAGCTCATAACTGTTCCTTACTTCATACCACTTTGTACCATATACAAAGAAAAGAAGTCATATCCTGGGATATTCATACAAACAAGTTGTACCAATTGAAGATTTTTTTACAGAGCTATGTAGCCAATTGCCTATGGACTTCCACAAATTTAAATATGTATACATTTTTATATAGCTCTGATATTTTATTGGTTTAAAAGGATGACTAAATTTTTGTAGTTTTTTTGGAGTAATCTGGCAGTGTATGGCAAAATACTAAGATATTCAAATACTTAATATGTAAAAATCTGACTCCTGGGCCTATATCCCAACAAGAGAAAATTGCTAAAAGAACTTTTTTAATATGTTGTCATAGGCAAGGATTTATGATAGCAAAACCTGGAAATAACCTAATATCCAGCCATTAGAAACACTTAAGTAAACCTACCCAGTAAAATATTATGGCAAGAAGAAAACGAGTGATCCCATGTCAGGGTGGGCAAGGGATTTGAAGAGAAATTTCTCTAAAGAAGATGGGTGCACGGCCTACGGTTATATGAAAAAATGCTCACCGTCCTTAATCATCAGAGAAATGCAAATCAAAACTACTTTGAGATATCATCTAACTCCAGTGAGATTAGCCCATATCACAAAATCCCAAAACCAGAGATGCTGGCATGGATGTGGAGAAAAAGGAACACTCCTACACTGCTGGTGGGAATGTAAACTAATATGTTCCTTTTGGAAAGACATCTGGAGAACACTTAGAGAACTAAAAATAGACCTGCCATTTGACCCTGCAATTCCTTTATTAGGTGTATTCCCAGACAACCAAAAATCGCATTACAACAAAGATATTTGTATCAGAATGTTTATTGCAGTCCAATTCATAATTGCCAGGTCATGGAAGAAGCCCAAGTGCCCATCGATCCACGAATGGATCAACAAACTGTGGTATATGTACACCATGGAATACTATGCAGCCATAAAGAAAGATGGAGACTTTACGTCCTTTATGTTCACATGGATGGAGCTGGAGAATGTTCTTCTGAGCAAAGTATCACAAAAATGGAAGAAAAAGAATCCAATGTACACAGCCCTATTATGAAACTAATTTATAGATCTCAAATGAAAGCTACAACCTAATTCTAGCCTAAGAATACGGGGGAGGGGGGAGAGGGGAAGAGGGACTGGGTGGAGGGAGGGGCATTGGAGGGATCGCTTCTGTGGTTTATCTTACAAGGGTACAAGTGAATCTTTCTAAGAGTAGAATATGAACATTTTAACACAATAACTAAGAAAATGACATGAAGGCTATGTTAACCAGTTTGATGGAAGTGTTTCGGATTGTGTGTGAAAACACCACAC